>JAWZYV010001082.1:0-20214 GCA_038373885.1 Cheiracanthium punctorium | reverse complement strand
AAGCAAAGCGGCTTAAAACCCAACCGACTATCACTTCATGTTTCCGTAAGATTCCAGTTGCGGAAAATGCAGATCAAAATATGTTTGGCAATTTAAAAGAAAATGAAAAATGCGATGGTTTAAGTTTCAAGGAAACACAGGCTGATCATTTACCAACGTCATCACATCAGCCTCTAGACTTCAATCTCGATGCGCAACCCCAAGACGTTGTCGTAGAACATTCAAATTTTACACACGATAAATAAATATTTTTCAGACATTTCATATTAAGAAGTTATTAAGAATATCCGATACATAAAGTGAGGATATTCAAAAAAAAATTGGTTAGACCAATTTGCATGGTTAGAATACTATGGAGAAGTGAACAGAGCATTTTGCTTCTTGATATGGATTAGATCTTGATATGGAAAAATTAAAGAGAGAAATGCAAATTTTTCAAAAAAATGTACAAAAAATACACCAACTCTTTGCCAGAAATATTCAGAGATAACAGAACTGAGGAAAAGTTGCAATTTTCTTGTTGAAAAGGAACTCTTTGATATATTTCCATACAAGGGCGGATTAAAGGGGAGGGCGGAGGGGGCGACCACCCCCCGAGAAAAAAGAAATTAATGTAAAAGATCCTATGTTACTTCCATAAATTGGGTGTATATGCTAATATTGCATAATATAATACTAAATAATTTATTAGGATGGATAATATAAGATCAAATAAATGAATTTATTAGTGACCTCCTCTCTCTCTGTGTTTGGAAGTTTGTCATTTTGTGACATCTTTGATCGATTCAAGAATTTAAAGAAAGAAAGATATTCTTAACAAGTAAGTGTTTTATATTCTTCTCATGTTATTATTTCATAAGAATTGAAATGGAACTTTAAATTAGAGACCTGCACGGGCCTGAAAATAGAGTCCCGAGCCTGATGATTCTTGAATTTGTAGGCCATACCCGGGCCCGTAACACATTTGAACAAACATCACGGGCCGGCCCTTACGGGCCCATAGTTGAGGAGTAAAAATTCGAAAATTCCAGAAATTAAAAAAATATATATATAAAGACGACCAGATAGATCGATAAATAAATTTTTTTCAGACATTTCATATTAAGAAGTTATTAATATGAACTTTTTTGCGGGTTGCAGGAACTCGAAAAAAATTAACACTAACACGAGTCCGGCCCGGCCCGTTAACAACAGATTTATAAATCCCGTATCCGGCCCGGTCCGTGCAGGTCTCTACTTTGAATTAGAAGGAGGGAGTCTTCGGTGGGCCTCCGTTCTGATTTTTGATCCTAGTTCTTTTAGAGAAGGTCATTTAATCAATAATGACATTAAAATTCAATTATACTAGGGCGATTTTACACCCCCCCCCAAAAAAAAACAGCTTTAGGGGTGCCCTCTACTTACATACTATCATCTCTTTTGACCCCCACTTTTTTGGTGCACCAGCCACCTATGTTTGTTGGCGTCGAAACTGAAACTGCGAAGATCATCTGAGGAAGGGAGTTGGAAGACGCGGAGAGCAGATGCATTGATTGACAGGAGTTTCGACCAATGGCAAGCGCGTTTAAGCCCGTTTTCATCCGCTATGTTTGGTTTCAAGTAGGGTTTGGAAATATGCGCCCGGGAACATTTCTGTCCCACCTTATAAAATTTCTCTCGGAGGCCCTGGATAAGATATTGTTTGTCGGTTTCCCATTGGCGAAACTGCTCTTCTAGATAAATTCTATCTATGAATAAAAATTCATCTATTGCAGAAAAACAAAAGTGCACTTGCCAATGACTGAATTCGATGAGTCGATGAACGACCGAGAAGAAAACAAGCAGTCATTGCTACTAGGGAACAGTATCTTTGAATCTTGATTCGTTTTCGAATTATTAATTTTTACCCAGATAGCACAAACTTGTCCAGAACACGCCCAGAAGACGTCATATAGACAAGCTGACAGGTCCATTAAACATCCAGGATTCGTCCAATTCTCGTTCATTTTACGTCAGTATGGCATTATAGGACGTCCATATGACGTCTTATAGACATGCATATGGACGTAATAATGGACGTGTTTGTCTATTTATAGACCTTCCCAGGTAGCACAGAGATATTGCCCAATATCAAAATTACAATATTGGGCAATATTAAATTTACCCCCCCTAAATGATATTCCTGAATATTATTTTTTGACATTCAGAGATATCAGTTTCCAACATTTCTGAATATTTTTTTTTCAGATATCCAGGAATATCTTTTTCTGATATTCGTAAATATTATTTTTTGACATTGAGGAATATTGGTTTCCAACATTTCTGAATATTGTTTTCATGTTTCTCCCATCAGGGAAAATATTGATTGTAAAAGAAATTGGGGGGGGGGGGACTTGACTAATTAATATTTCACATGTAGACCTTTTTTTTGTTTGAAATTATAAATCAAAAGAGATTTTTTTAATGCTTTAAAATGAAATGAAAAATTTTCTGTAGTTAACTACAGAAAATTTTTCATTTCATTTTAAAGCATTAAAAAATTCTCTTTTGAGTTATAATTTCAAACAAAAAAAGGTCTACATGTGAAATATTAATTAGTCAAGTCCCCCCCCCCCCCCAATTTCTTTTACAATCAATATTTTACCTCACAAGTAGGAGCCCAAACATACAATATTGACCTGATTCTTTAATAGGTTAGCTGAAACATGTCTTTTTTTTATTTAAATGACTGGGGAAAAAATTTTTGTGCATGAGTTTTCATTTGATAGTGCTAAAAGATGATTCTTCACGCAGATTCTGACTCACCTTTTGGAGAACGTTAAGGCCTTTAATACTGAAATTGTGCAGCAATTTATATTGTAGAGTACAATTAAAAGCTTGAACAAATATAGTTGAAACTTTTAATATAGAAAGCTATTTTATAATCACCTATAAAATATTACTTTGGATTTTATAGTAGCCACTACTCATAAAATCCACAAAGACAATATACTTTTAATTAATACAGCTCTGCTATAACAACCTCAGTGTTAAATCAAACTGCATACTCTTTTCTTTGGTCAACACAGTTTACCTAGAATTTTTCAGAAAGATTGTAGGAGTTGCGGGGACTCAAATATATTCTTCTAGAATTTATGTACTTACATATGTGAAAACACATTGTGTTTATTCCCTTTATATTTTTTCTCTGTTTGGGGAAGTAAGTGTTACTTTAAATCCTTTGATATAATTGCTAAATCTGGAAAAAAGAAATAAATATTCCAAGTGGAAAAGCCTAGGTTTAAAAGCAAGCAGCATTGATTCGGGAAAATTCAAACTTAGGGCTACATTTAACTTCTTATTTTATATAGTAGGTAAGCAGGATTACTGTGTCACTTTCTTAATTTAAAGAAAAGGGAAGATACATATTTTTTTAAAAATAGTTTTAGTTGAAGTATACAATAAATGTTTGCCATATGTGTAAAGGGTAAAGGGAGGGGGCAGGAAGTATAAATAGAGCTTTTCTTCGAGTAAAATAATAGCTATTAAAGAAAAAAATTCCAGTAATATGCTCATATTTCTTTTTTTTTTTACTCTGTACTTACCTTGAAACGTTTCCCACAAAATGTAATTTGCCATTGGAGGTTATTTCCCCCCCCCCCTAATTTATATTAATTTCAATGAAGCACTAATGCATCTTAGATACAATGAATTCATTTTCAATATATTTGTATTAAAAGTTAATCTCTTAAGCCTTTGGATTTCATTAAAAATTACAAGAGGGGTTAATGATAATTCCAATTACGAGTGATTAAATACATTTCTTTATAATGTTTGAAAGTGCAGTAGAACCTTGGTTATGCAATGCTCCATTATATTCAATGTGACACCTTGGTTAATGTAAAAGATTCATGATCAGACTTCGGATGATTACACATCCATCTGCAATTGATTACAAGAATTGATAAGGATTACGACTATGGCCAATTCCTAAAAGGATTATGACCAGTTACTGTTAAATTTGCAAAAAGGTAGTAATCTTGATCTTAGTGAAATCAAATATTCCGAAAATTCTGAAGTAATGCAATTTTATTACACTATTTCTGTAGAATTTATAAAATAGCATTCTTATAGGGAATTACATTTGACTGTAATTGTTTCGAAGTCTGGACATGATCTGCAGTATGCTTAAAACTGTAATTGTAATTATGATTGTCAGTGTTATCCGAGGCATGTTTGATTTTGACCACCTTGGATAATCAGGGTTCTACTGTAACTTGATCGAAAAGCATATTGGTTGTAAACAACAGAAGAAGAAAATATTAAAATAAATAAATTTTGATTTGGAATAAATGGATTATAATCTTTTTTGGGCTATATTTTAAGATTTTCATTAAATTGGAAATGCTATTAAAATCGAGTAATGCTTAAAATTGCACAATTATGAATTTTAAAAACTAATTTAAGTTTTAATTCATGCAAAACAAAATGCGCTTTAAACAGCTTACTGGAAAAGGATTAACACTGGTAAAAAATTAGTACTGTACATTTTTAATATTATAAATATCCCTAATTATAAACACACTTCAAATTAAGTTTTCTTTCCAAAAAAATTACATGAAACAGATTTTCATATTTTATTTTTAAAAACAAAATTATCTTTATAAGTTTTCAGTATAATTTTCCACAATATCAAATGTTAAGGAACAATCTGAAACACGAATCTTTTTTTTTTATTCTAATCAGATGCTTCGACTAAACTTCGACCAAACATATTTGCCAAAACCTCCTTGTCTTTCTCCTTAAACTTCAAAGCAGCAGCAGCTACAAAAGAAAGAAAAAAGAAAGCTCTTCAGACATGTAATTGCTACACGATAAAATTAGCTAAAATATTTTAACCACATGGTTGGCTGAAAGGTTTAAATTATCAGAATGAAATTAGTAAGTTTCCCCATCAAAATCGGGAAATTTTGCATTTTTAAATTAATAATTAGCGAAAGAATCAGATTTGACTTTTTGTTACTCTCTTTTACTCTTAAAATAATATACTCTGACAGTAAAAAAAAAAAAAAAAAAAAATTGATGTATATTTTAAACATTGATATTGGAAAAACTATTAATTAAAAAATACATTGCTCATTTCAAAACATATCAAAATTGTATGCTATGCTGTTTTATACTAGTTTTTCAATTAATTAATGAAACAATACTAACTAGCAAGTTTGATCCCAAGATCCAACATTTCTTAATTAGATTGGGTTTTAGTTTGAGTTAAGTATTATTAATGACACCAGGGGCGTAGCCAGAAATTTTTCACTGGAGGGGTTACGACTACTACAACTCATATATATGTATACGTGTGTGTGATAATGTAGTGAAGAATATACATTTTGTATGGCAAAAAATTTCTCATGGGGGGGGGGTTTATGACGCCCCTAAACCCCCCCCCCCCTTGGCTATGCCCCTGAGTGGCACCCAAAATTTGCTTAGACTTGGTAGAGAAAAAAAAAGTAATAACAGATAACAGACTGTTAGTGATAAATTTTAGGGTACTTTTGTATTATCCCGGCAGTCCGCCAAGACGAGCAATTTTTTTGCCAAGAGAAATGCCGGATATATGAAATTATTAATGGTTTTGAATATGATTGGGGCAACAGTTTGGCAACTCATTTGACGGAAAAATAGTTTGGCTGGAATGACCACCGGGATAATAAGTAAGTACCAATTTTAGGTTGGCCATGGAATGTAAATTTCCACAAAAAAAATTTTCTAGGGAAATCTAGAATTTAAATATAAACAAATGACACTTTTATGGCATAACTGACTATTCACCACAAATGAATTCTCATCCCTAATAAATAAGCATATTGATTACTTTAGGAGTTAATTACCTTAATGTTATGAGTTTTTTTTTCCTGGTTACTGTTTCAAATTTAAATCAGTTAGTAATAGCACAGGTTAATGCAATGTGTCATGATTTAAGAAAAACTGAAAAGCAACAAAATTCAAATTTAACATGCGAGTGTTTTCTCTTACATTAACACTAATTTCATTGGGATATTGTTTTTTTTATGTGATTGTGGAATGCTACGTTAGGACTATCTGCCAAGGATGGGGGTGCCTTGGTAGGAGGACTTTATACGGGTTTCTAACGCTTATTCACATGTGATATTAGTAACAACTTGAATCAATTTAGTACTATGGTACTATACTATAGCTTTCATTCCTGATATAAAAAATATGTATTTGTTTACTAATTGGGGAATACTTAAATTTGTTTACTATTCGGTTGTCGAATATTTAAGTATTTGGCCGAACCGTCACGGTATACTGTCGAATAGGTATACTGCCAGTATACCGAATATTCGGTGCATCCCTACATTGTACATTACCATACATAAACAATTTGTTGATAGCTTCATGGCATACTGAGTAACACATGGTATTACTAAAATTAACACTTACATTATTGAGTCTTTCGGAAACATATGATATTAGTGTTCAGGTTCTTTCACTCTAGCTGTGTCACAAAGGACACACTTAACATGGGAGGACTTCTTTTTTCTGTAGAAAGAAAATTTAATTAAAAAGGGGGTAAAGTCAAAACAAAACGTTTTAGAAATGACAATATTGAAGCAAAATAGCTCGTACATTAACATGAAATATTTTTACAAATAACTTTTATCCGCAATGTCTGTAACCAAGGGTAGAATCTTGTGTTTTGTTTTCTTTTTGTGCTGCCCCTCGGGCAATCTCTGAAATTATTTTGGTCGCCCCCAAGTACAGTTTGTTGCCCATGCAACTTTTGCTATACATTTTTTTTTTTTTTAAATTGCGGCCGTTACTATGAAAAATGGATTTTTGACTACGTCTGATTTGACTATGATGGCAGAATTCTCTTGACGGTGATTGGCTGCTTGTAAACAAATAGGAAACGAGCACACTGAAGATAAAACAATAGCAGTTTCTTTCTTTCTATTCTTTTTGATAATTACCATGAAAGAAAATTCTTTTCTTTTTGGTTGCCCTAAGGGTGACTGATTTCTTTGTTTTACTTGCCCGTTTAAAAATCTGACTGCCCTGGGTAAGCAGACAACCGCAACTTTTGAGCGCTGTCTGTAACTGAGTTCGAACAATTTTAGATTATGCAACTCTCTGTTAATAGTGTCCACAAGGCTGCTTTTAATTACAGCAAAACTACAAAAGTTATCTGAGTAATGGGGGGATCAGGGGTTGCAAATAGGGGTGCAGTTGCAGTAGCGGATCCAGGGGAGGGGCTAGGGGGCTTCAGCCCCCCCCCAAAAGAGATTGCTCAAGGGTAACATTCTGCTACATTATACACTTTAAATAGCTAAAATGATCATATTTTATTACTTAGCCCCTCCCAAAAGCCTAATACATTGGTTTAGACTAAAATTTTGATTTATAGTACATTTTAATTGGTTGAAATAAGCTTTTTAAAAATTTCTGGATCCGTCACTGTGCAGTTGCACAACCAAATGAAAAACTGAAATGCAACCCCTGGGGGGTGGGGAGAATGCCTTTGGGCCGAGAACTTTAAAGGAATATTCACACTACAACAACTGGAGAAAACCACGGGAAAAATAACTATATTTCATTATATGATAGATCATCATTTCTTATCTCTCCTATACAGTCGAACACTTATAGCAAACCCAGTATATAACGAACTAAGGCACGTATCCAGGCTGGTGGTTAAGGCAACTGTAAGCCAGCCCCCCCCCCCCGAATATCTGACTGTTTACTTAGCTTACAGACGAAACTTAGATTACAATTTGATACACAGTCCTCAACAAAATAAAATCTTAGGTATGGCACTCCATTTCAAAATATTAAAAAAAAATTAAGATTTTTAAAGTAGTAAAAGTTATGCGATGGAAACAAATGATGCAGGGTTGGCTAGTTTTTGACACATGACAGTTTTAACCATGGTTTAAACCATAGGTTGACAACGTGGGCGATAACGCCCCCCTGTGGGCGTTTGAGGCTTTCAGGGGGGGGCGGTAAAAGACCCAGAGAAAATTAGGAGGCGTTGATATGGCACTAAGGGGCGTGGGAAGATTAACCAAATATAGTCTAAAAAGACTTAAAAATCACTCTGATAATTCATTTCTATCACGTGTGTGAAAATTCACATATTTCGATATGAGACTTCGCTGTTGAGAGAAAGAGATATCTCTCTAAAACTTTTATTCCTCTTTTTTAAATAAAGAAGAAATTCAGTAGAGTTCCAATTCCAACAATATTTTATCTATTAGTAATTTTTTTAAAATTTAGTTCTTGTTTTCACCATGCATTATGTACGCTCTTATTTCTCTGGGGTGGAAGGGGGGCGGTATTGAAATATTCACTAGAAAAGGGGGCGCCAGTTCAAAAAAGGTTGGGAACCTATGGTTTAAACCATCATGTCAAAAACCTCAAATATTGGGTGGAAAAAATAAACAATACTTTTAAGTGTTTTACTTTATTGCAAAATAGCTTGTACTTTAATATCTGCAATGAATTAATCAATTAATATTTAGAAAAATAAAGCACTATAATCAGAAAAAATGCTTTCTTTGTTTATATCTATCAGGTTTATTTATTTTTAAGAAGTAAACCATTATGTACTTTGTAAGGATGTGCTTACTCATAGCATTAAGTCCCAAAATTTTTTACTAATTCTATTTTGAATAGAAAACTTTAGTATAGTGATAGTTTTAGTCTAAATGAGTGAAATTGCTATGCTATTGGCTATTCCTTAAAGCCTTTTTAATTTAGATATTTAGATTAAACCAAAAATAAACTTGATGTTTCTTCTAGAAAATGTTTACCCATACTTTAGTTTGAAATTTTTGAAAAACTGCAGAATATTATTCATTAATTACATATATCAGTGGCGTAGCCAAGGGGGATAGGGAGTCACAACCCCCTCCAATGAGGAATATTTTTTGTCATACAAGAAGTATATTCTTCGTCATACAAAAAGTATATTCTTCACTCTATCACACACACACGTATACATATTTGTGAGTTGCAGTAGTCGTAACACCCCCCTCCCCCCACACACACACACAATAAATTTCTGGCTGTGCCACTGATATATACAATTTTTATATATATAATATTGTATACATTAAATTTATAAATTTGTATTATATAAATGGTATTAAACTAATTATTCTTAGTGAGCACAACTTATGTGCTAGTATAATTGTTATATTTTAATATAATTAATTTTAATTAGGCATTTAGTTTAATGCAAAATGTAAATACACTGCATAATTAGTTTGCATATTGTTCTCTTTTTTTTATGGATTAGTTTTTGACGGTTTAAACCAGTTTTTGATGCTTGTCATGTCGAAAAACAGTTTTTGAAGTCTAAAACCCAACCCTGAAATGATGGTATATCACATGCAAAATGAAACTCAAAGTACGCTGCGAACTACTAGACTAACCACTAAACAATAAAAAAATAACAGTTTGTATTTCCTCCTATTTTCTTAGCTACTTAATATTGAATATAATTTTATGTTTCTTCACATTAATTTTAAACACATGAGCTTCAAACGTTTCAAAAGCTCTACATTCACCCCCCCCCCCAAAAAAAAAAAAAAATTAGAAGTATGTTCCGAGACTAAATTAGAACTTCTGATATAAACTGCGATGAAGATAAACTTCTTTGCTTCTAAGAAGCTGAAATCACACCCCTCCCCCCAAGCTTCGATATTATATTTTTAGTGTGTACTATATCAAAAATAACTCAGTATTTTTTGTGCACTATAACAATCACAATAAAAATGTACAAGAATATTTCACATAATGGCCGCAACGGCAAATAGATTTACGTTCTCTTTCAAAATATAACATAAAAAGTGCAGACAAAAACACCTTTCACGAAATATTTACACAATTGTAGAAAAAAATACTGATTTGATGTGCAGCATATTCTTTGTTGCATCGTCATATAAACAAACAATACATAAATCAATATATAAAAAAAAACAATGTAAATGACAGTTAAATAACATAAAAAATGTACTTACATTTTAGAAGATAATTCTATATCCTTTACCATGACGATCAGTAATGTATCCTGAAATAAGTTCAATGGCGGCCTCCGACTTCCCACGTAGTTGATGTTATGGAATTCCCAATTCCTCCCGCCCGCCAAGAATAATGATTAGTACGCATGCGCGAGTTGAATGTTGTAAACATAATATCATTTCTGCGATATTCCCTGATATTCACCAATGTTTAAAATAGTATATTGAAATAAGTATATTGCTAAAAAATTGGACTAAATGAAAAAAAAACAAACATTAGGATGTTATTTCTGAATGATAAGATTATAAAATAATTGAAGAAATTCTCTTAAATGTTTTTAAAAAGGATTACTTTTAATTAATATCTGCCAATGTCGGCAGATGTCGTAAATTCAATGTATGACATTCAGAGACTTTCAAAATATTGCCCGATATCGGTGGACATTCGTCAATATCTTTGTGCATTTCAAAAAAATCGTTTATAAGTCTAGCTAAGATAATATCTCAGAATATTAGTTTTCTTTAGAGTATATCTACATTCACCTAATTTATATACCTCCCCCCGTTTTTTTTCGTGAATACGTCTTCAACTCAATAACATACATAATTTATCAGGGGTCAATCCAGGAATATTTTCCAGGGCCCATTTTTGTAGAAACTGCCTATTTTTGTGAATTTTAATGCTTAATTTTGTGAATTTCAGAACTTTTTGTTAATTTTCAAACCAAATTTTAATAAAAGTCACTTTTTTTGTTAATTGATGAAACACATTAAAATGTAGGGTAAAATGCCAATGAAGGGCAGTTTTAATCGACTGTATTTTTGTGAAGGGGTTCCGTTAAAATCGATTGAAATTTTGTTATAGGGCCACAAAACGAACCCAATGTTTGTTTGTATCGACGCTTGTTCCCCGCTTATGCCAAACTTTTGATTAATGAAGTCACGCTAAAAGTCGTTCCACCTCTTCAAATTATTAAATATCTTTTTTCACATTATTTTTCTAAAAATATTTACAATATCAACCCCCACCCAAAAAATAAATAAATAAATAATAAAATAAAAATAACATAAAATAAAAAATAAATAAATAAATAAAAATAACGTACTAAACTCTCTTAAAAATTTAAAATTTTCTGTCCAAGTCCAGGAAAAACATGAACATTGAGCTTAGAATGCTGTAAATTTAGCAGGTCGCTAACATTAAAGAAAGTGCCGCGGGAACAGAGGTTACAGAAAATAGAAAATGTGCAGTGCAGTGAGTTTCATTGTAATGTATTTCAAACCCCGCAAGAAAAGCGGCTTTTTAACAAGGCATAAAATGATCGTTTTTCTGGACCTACAAACAAAACATAAGAACATGTCATCACTAAATGACCATTAAGATTCTGTGAAAAATGGGAGTGATTTAAATGTCGAACGCGGCTCTTTTATCTCCCGTAACGCAAAAATCAGTCACATCTGTGTTCACTTAAATAGAATAGGACCAGTTTTTCCCGCAAGCATATTGACTGGATGTTAGGACACAGGAGCTGTACAAGAGGGTTGAATGAGCTGCAAAGAATGGATTACAAAGAGCTAATCTAAATAAATGATGCCTGTGTGTCAAGTTTGGTTAAGTTAAATGAATTTTACCAGCCGAATATCTGTATCCTGCAGTGAAATATTAACTTGCTTTGTGCATGAGTACAGGTAAGTAGTTTTCGTAATTTTCTTGTCAAATCGGTAAATTTTAAAGAAAGATAAACTATTAGTCTGGAGAAAAGACTCCAATGTACTGATGAACATCATCTGGGTTTGTTTCTCAGGAATTCCTTAAATAGAAGACGTCCATTATAGTTGCGCTTTGAGGGGGAAAATGTAGTTTTGTTTAAATTAAAAATGATGCCTCTCCTTACTTATTGGAAAGAGCGTGTGAAAATCAAAGTCGGCCGCTTCAGTTTTTGACCGTCAAATGTTTCTTGACAGTCAAGCCCTGCTCATGTCCAGTGGCTGTGGAGTTTTTTTTTTTTTTTTTTTTTTTTTTTTTTTTTTTTTTTTTAATAGTGAACACATATTGCAATTTCCAATCCTTCCAATGAACTTTGTTAAGCAAAATTATTTGACTCTTGACGTAAAGTTTGCGTCATGAGTACTAACCTGGCATCATTGCAGTATAATGACTCAAAAACTACGTCAGTGTCATTCACTATCAAAAAAGTGAAAAGCTTCTCCTGGCTTTCAAAATGTCTTATTTCTACATCATACTGTTTTTTAGGTTCAAGCTGTGGCATTAAATACCTAAGACACTACATAAAATGGACAACCGTTTATTTGTTTCCGAACATGTACTATGTAAGGAAATTATTGTAATCATGAAAAAATTCGACTTCGAGATTTTGGCGTATTTACACGTTTTGAGGTCTTCTGAATTCATTTATGGTATTTTCAAGAGATGTTTTTAAAATAGCTGTGTACCCGCTCTTCATAGGGGAAGAAGCGAATATTTTACTATAATCATATCTGCATGTGACGAAACAGAATTTTATTTTTAAAAAAGTTCAAGAAATCGCGTCTGTTGAAATTACGGCGGGATATATTAACGTAAGTTAGAATTACTTTTCGTTTAGTTGGTTGTAAGACAACCGTTGAAAAAGGTTAAACACTTTTAATTTCATGAAATATTTATTAACGTGGTATATTGTGATTTATTCATATTATCCTTACAAATCTAATAATACTACCTATTACGTACATGATACTATCTATCTTTGCTTCTCCCTCTTCAAAACTCGCTTAAAAGAAGCAGCTTAGATTATTTGGCACCGATGGGATCTTTTGATTCTATGGCGATTCTTTGCAATTTACGCATTAACATAAATAATAATCATTTCACATAATCGTTGCCATTAAGGAAACTCTCCATATATATTTAATTTATGCAGAGTTTTATAAGATTGGCGTATTTAACACCCAAAAAAATTTCATCTCACCGTGGGGAGAAACTATCCAAGGGGTGCCATTTTAAATATCCATGTATCCAATATAGCGATATCTTATATATCCTCCATGGTCCTGTCTCCTGAAAAACATCAAACTGTGTAATCTCGAGGAACTATTTATTCCCGCTTTAGTTGTGACAGGGCGTTAGAATTGCAGAGCTTAAGCATTTTTTTTAAAATTTATGATGTCACCGTTTAACTGCCGTAAAGGATACCCCGGTTGGCCGAGGGAGTTAATTTCGATATTTTGCATAGTAGTTTTCAAACGGTATCATTAAATTTTTGCTTTATGTAGGACCACTATGGAGGAACGTAATTCAACGTTAAAATAAAGCTATACTCGCAGCATGCAAGATATGTTAGGCAACGCCCGCCCCATAATTAAATGCCAAAAATTAAAAAAAAGGAAATAGAAAATTTTAATATATCGCGCTTTAAAACGAACTTTGTAATTTTTAAAATGAATATTTTCAGCTGTGTTAAGACATTTCAATTTTTAAATAAGCGCCGGATTAAAATACCACTCCTAATAATAATAATCGTGAATTTCTTAGTTTATTTCTACCGTAAATTTTAATCAAAATATCGTCTCCCTGTGTTGAAAAAATCTGATGTGTCCAACACATGACTTCCTTGCACGTCTATCAGATCAAAAATATTTTCGACGCACTTCCTCTAAACTTATTTCTTTGAAAGAGATAAAATATCAATAATAGTAAGATTTAGCGATTTCTAGCCAAATATTTCGATATCGCCAAGCTGAGTTCAATTTGAAAGATTTCCTTCTAACACTTTATTGGGCGATATTTCACCTAAAGCCGACAAACTTGAGATAGTCTGCGAGATTTCGGGGATAGCCAAAGTAGTCATTGACCACAGACATTCAATGAAGTGAATGCATTCATACACCTCAATGTATTTAAAGTCATTTGGCAAACCCTGTAAATAAATTCTCAGTCGATTGCTGTCAAAAAAGATATTGAAAACAGTTAGATATTACAATAGTTCTAAATACAAAAGTTCAAAATTCTACGGGTTAAAGTTTTACAGTTATACAAAATACGAAATAATTTTTGGCGCCAAATTTGGCGATATTTCGGCGAAACTCGTCAATTTCGACGACATTTGGCGAGATTTTAAACATGAACCAAACAATGACAGATTATCGCCAAATATGGCGATATTTCGCCAAAACTCGCCAAGAACGATGACAAATGACGATATTTTTGGCATGGACCAAATAACTGAATATCGCCAAATTTGGCGATATTTCGCCAAAACTTGCCAAGGCCGAGGACAGACGGCGAGATTTTGGGTATGTACCAAAAAATGACCGTCTACAGTTGTATTATATTGAAGATGTCCATAGACATTAAAGTACTGAAATTCTTTTCGGTGGTTCTGTAAATAAACTCTCCAGTAGATTGGAACCAAAAATCGAGATGCACAACTAGATGTTACAACAATCTAATATATGAAATTTCATAATATTTTTTGAGATTTGAAAGTTAAATATGCACACAAGTACACCAAAAGTTGCCAAGCTTGGCGACTTTTGGATAGTTCATGAGGGAGTCACGTGACCTTGGTCGGACCATTACCTAACTTATGTGGTAGGACGGCATTGTGCTTGAAATGGATGAATGCCCCTAAAATTGCCATTGACCGTAATGTATTGGAAATCTTTTGAGTGTTCCTGTAGCTGAACTATAAATGATAAAGACACTTTTTTTAATGGAGAAATTCATTTTCTAACTCTTTACAGCATATATCACTTCCGAGTCGTTTGAAATAGCCCAATACCTCTAAAAAACGCTTTGATGAATTTCGGCCCATAGAGCGTAATGTATTTCGAATGTTTTGGGCAGTCCTGTAGATAAACTATCCAGTCGAATGGAACCAAAAGGGGAGGTGCACAACTAGATGTTACAAATATCCAAAATATGAAGTTTGGACATTCTACGCCTAATAGCTTTTGAGTTAGGCGAGTTTAATGAATATCGGCCCATACAGCGTAATGTATTTCGAATCTTTTGGGCGGTCCTGTACATAAACTATCCATTCGATTATCACCAAAAGAGGAGGTGCACAACTAGATCATAGAACAATCCTAAATATCAAATCTCAACATTCTACGACCAATAGTTTTTGAGATATGCGAGTTACATACATACGTACGTACGTACAGACGGCATGGAAAAACTGGCCACAATAGACTCGCCGCTGGTCAAAATGAGTTGCAGATGCATTAATAGGATCGTGCATGATAGCCTACGATGAGATGCATCGAAAAAAATTTTTAAATTCAATTTAGAGGTAGTCAAAATCGGTTTTTTTGTCGAAATTTGGCCCCCAAAATTTTTCGGGATCACATTACTTCCTTATACTTCGTACAAGGAAGTAAAAAGAGCTGGAATAAATGAGAAAATTGTGGCGTAATTTTTACGTATCTTAAAGCAACTGACGTCATCGATCCTCACTTGCGAATTGAAAATACGGACGGCGCCCTATTAAAAATTTCTATGGTTAGGTTGAAAAACCTTTTTCTAATCCTTTTTGTGGCAACAACCCAACATAAACGTGTCTTGATTGTAATGCAATGGCGTAAGCTGTCCGTGTTGATGCTATTAAATTCTAAATATTAGGGACTGCACTGCAAAAATAGATCACGCACATAAAAAATGATTTCCTCCTAAGCGGAAAATTTCGCCAATAGCTACCGATTGCCGAAATTTCCCCGTACAGTCGTGCAGATAACCGAAGGTCTGCGAGGGCCCGAAGATCTGGGGCCAGAAGACAGCGCCAAATAAACCGCTTGGAAGCCAAGTTAATTCCGCGTCAATATGGCTTTTGTGGTCAATGCCAAATATGTCAACCCGGTGAACGGAGAAAAGACGCCAAATTCAGGGCAAGCCAGCTCATGCATGGCTTAGATAGGGGGAAAATCGTATTACTATCGGATTTTTAAATGCTTTTTTTAGTGGATAGTATTAAAATAGAGTAAAATGCGTGCATTTTTTTTAATGAAGGTAAATTATTGAAAGAACTGTCTGACATAATAGGAAGATACTTTGGTTTAGACGGTGGTTAGTCGGTGGGGCCAGGCCCCTCTGGCCCTTAATGACGAGCCGCCACTGTATATATATATATATATATATATATATATATATATATATATATATATATGTGTGTGTGTGTGTGTGTGTGTGTGTGTGTGTGTGTGTACGGGCACGCATTTATGGACTTTCATTTAGATTGATATTTGCCCCCCCAGTTTCGAAGCCCAAGTTACGCCCATGTCTATGAATTTTAACCCCCTATCATCCGATCGAGCTGAAACTTTGCACGCATGTGAAATTTCGGTGACGCTAAGTATTGCTTTCTTTAATTTTTCAATACTTTTTTTTAACTATCAAATATCTTCCCCCAATCCATCCCAAAAAGTGTTATCGCACATGTATCAGCTCATATCTTTTTAATGATTGATCGCCAAATTTTTATCATTGCATACTCGGAAAGTTTCGATTCCAAAAAAAGATAAAATCGGTTATCCCTAGCTTAAATTTTTAATTTTTAGTGATTTCTCGAAAGAAGATAAATTATTGTTTCCAATTTCTTTTACATCGTGACAACCAACAGCAATTATATATTTTAGGTATATTTGAAAATTTTACTGAATACAGAGTGTCCTTTCCTAAATCATTTAAATGAAGAACGGCTGAAAAATATAAAATATTTAATTTTTGACAGATTTTTCAATCTCAAGCTGTAGAATAAAGCGGTTCAGGCTTTTCTCTTTTAAAATTTGAAATATTCTTATCAGACTGTACACTTTTTGATTTGGAGGGGGGGCGGCAATCTATAAAGCAGGTGTATTTGAATGTCCTACTGCAATACCAGCTACTGAGCCGCAATCTGATTCAGTGCGGCCCAACTAGTGGCTGAGCGCATAGCACTCTGAACTGGGAGACGGAAGGTGCCTGGTTCAAAACCAGGTCGCGTCCGCCAACCTAACCGTTAGGAATTTTCCGTGGTTTCCTCCAAAACTTAGCGTAAATAGAGGTTAGAATCCCTTAGAAAGACCCCCAAGGGGAGCACCCACACACATCGGCATAGATCCCACTTGCAGATAATTGGCCGTATTCCCCCAAACCAACACAACTAATTGATTCCGGATAGAAAAAAGGCATAGGGACCGTTTTCACCTATATTTTTAGAATAAAAAAAGTGAGCAAATTAAAACAATGCAAAAAAATCTAGGAATTTTTCTTGGAAATAATGGACAGTTGAGGGCCCTAAAATTCCAAGGAATGTTGCATGAAAATACCAGGAACTTTATTGAACAGCTCAGGAAAGATCCACTGAATTGCATATTGTTCAGTATAGTTCTTGGTATTTTCGTGCAACTTTCCTTGGAATTTAGGGCACCTCAGCTGCCTATTATTTTCAAGGAACACTACTGGAGTTTTTTTTTTTAATTATTATTTCTTTTTTACAATTCTAGTCATTTTTAAGTGAACTGCCTGTTTTTTAAGGTCGTGAGACCACTATTCGGTTAAGTGACGGGTTGAACGAAACAGTAAAGTTTTCAAAGGGAAATGTATATTTTCTGTATAGTATTTGTAAGTCTAACTTATCCTTATTTCCAAGGAACGTTTCTGGATATTTTTACAGTGAAATACGCAATTAAAGCATCAATTACTTATAAACTAAAAGTATTCGTATTAAAGTATTAGTTTAGATTATGGTCCAATGCTGTGAAGAGGAAAGGGAGTCACCAAAGAAAAGATTGTTCAAAAGCGCTTTCTACTCTAGAAGCAATCCTGAAACTATGAACAAAGTTAATGTTTCTTGAACAGATATTTACAGATAGTTTTTTTCTTTCTGAAAACCGAATTTGGAGGCCCCTTAGAAATATGAGGCCCGAGGCGCGCCTCATGCGCCTATTGGGAAATCCGCCACTGCAGCTAAAGGACACAAAATCTGAAAAGTGCCCTGGGCACAAAAGTGTTATAGTGAAAGTTAGGCCCAGGTTTGTAGACATAAACTAGATATAAAAGGAATTAAAACATTTTAAAATAATTAGTAATAATGTAAAGGAGTTAATGATTTATTTTTTTATTTATTTTATTATTATTATTATTATTTATTTATTTATTTTTTTTTTTGAGGAGGAGGGCCTCAAAATTGAGTTGCGCCTCGGGCCTCTCAAGAGCAAAATCCGCCACTGTTAGTCAATTTAAACATCCTAACTATTCTAATTTAAACATTGTAAAGTAGAGAGCCTGCAGGTCATGACTTGTAAAGTTCATTTGCATGTAAACTACATCTATTTTCATTTGTGTATTACATGAAGTCTGCTTTTTAAAAAATTACAAGCAAAAATTATTCATTAGAAAATGTGTGTTTAAAAATCAGGTTCTTTTGCGGTTATCTTTTGCGGTTTAAAACAAAGTCAACAGTAAAAAAATTATCTGGAATTTGCTTTCTCATTTAATTTTAAGTTTTTTAGCTATTTACCTTATTAATTTTTCACTGAAACAAAATGGTCCAAAGAAAGTCTTAAAAAATCGTTCTTGACATACGAAATGAGTTTTTTCTTTCATTGAATTAGTAGTTTGTGCTTGATTAAAAGAATTTAGCATTTTATAAATATAGATTATACTGATAAATCGATACTTTACACAAGTTTAACACATTACGTATTCTTACCGTTACAAGGACGAGCGGTATTATTCTTTGATGTTACAAACATAATTGCTAGCTCATATTAATCTTGTCAGTATCCTACAAGAATCAGTAATGGCAATTTTCGTCCTCGCTATCAATCTGCATCCATGGGAACATATAGGTTTAAACCCGAAGAGTTTATCTGCATCAGGGGCGTAGCCAGAAATTTTTCATGGGGGGTGTTATGACTACTGCAACTCATATATATGTATACGTGTGTGTGATAATGCAGTGAAGAATATACATTTTGTATGCAAAAAATTCCTCATGGGGGGGTTATGACCACCCTAACCCCCCCTTGGCTACGCTCTGATCTGCATCTATAATCCATATCTATTAATTGCTAAAACCCGGACTAAACATTTTAATAAAGAAGGGTTTTCTCTAATCGTATGTAAATTTCATACAAAAGCCAAATGATGATTGCTTTTTAACTGCCCACTGTTTCTTTTTTATTTCCGTAAACATATTACCTTCAAATCTAAAATTTTTTATTCATATTTAAATGCATGCATTTATATATGAATAAAAATTTTAGATTTGTAATTTTAGACTGCAATTTTAAATGCATTAAAATATATATTTAGACAATTAATCAACAAATAAAATAAAAATATATTAGGAAAAGAACGTGGAATTTCTAACTCTACTGTTTTTCGCGGATCAACTTGCGGTGCGGGCGGCAAACCCCTAGCGTGGAGTGTATAACAGTGGGAGAAACGACTCTTGCCAAAGGAGTCTGACTGCACGCCAAATCGCCAGAGAGGCACTTTAATCCGGCCTGCCCAGCGCTCGTCACGAACGAGAGGGCCCGTCAAAGATGGATTAAATGGGAGGGCGGAGAGGGTGGTCGCCAGGGCCGATTAAACACTTTTTCGCATTGGCGTAACCATAAGATCTATGGGCGTAACTGAGGGGGGCTCACAATTAGCCCACCCTAGAAAAATGTGAGCTTTTTTCGATAAGTGGTAAGAATTAACTAGTTACACAAAAAATTCATTAATGTGAAAAGCTGGAAAAAACAATTGCAAAAGATCATATTGAAAAGTTCTAAGTAGTTGTTCCATTTCAAACGATTTTTACTCCCCATACTGAGACTGGGGGCCAGAGGTCAAGGAAACTCCCTTCTCAGGCCCATCTTTTTACTTTCTTTCTCTTGCTGACCGGGGTAGGGGACTTTCATTGGAATGGCGGTAGAGAACGGTGAAGTATGGTTTCATCAATGAGATATCTACATCTACATCACTTTGCTTAGAAGACTTCTGCCTATGTGCGCATGCTTACCGTGATAATGCTTAGACCGGGCGGGACTAAGAATAGGAGTATTGTAAGCGTGGCCTGACTATCAAATATTTGCATCCAGAACACGTTTCAAGTTTTAGGCGCCTGTATATAGCTGCCTCAATTTTTGTGCCCTTGTACATAGCTTTAAATACAATTTTGTGGCCTATTTTTATGTGTGCCCCAAGTACCCATGCAATAATGGGCGCCTGGTTGTAAGC
>JAWZYV010001081.1:0-18690 GCA_038373885.1 Cheiracanthium punctorium | reverse complement strand
CGTAGCATTGCTTTTGCCGATGAGATTGTGCTCGAGGCTCAATTTATTCAGCATCTGACATCATCAAATTGATGCTTTCAGAAGAAAACTGCCAAATGAATACAGCTATTTATATCCTTTCGGAAAATGCATCACCTGAAATTTTAAACTCCTTTTATCCAAGCGATCGTATAAACAATTTTAAAATTTATGAACTTTAAGAAATACATTGCTACTTTAAGAATTACTAATAACTAATACTAAGAAATACATCGCATATTTCTCATGCTTTTTAATGTGAGCGAAACTGACGTAATGACTTATGAAATGCCGTACTTATGTGTGAGGACAGGCTTTTATTCTGGTTACTGATTGGTCGAGGGGAGTATCCATGGTCAAAGCGCAAGGTCAAACGCATCAGAAACGACTTCAAGAATCTGTCCCGAGCTGCCTTAATGTTTTATTATACTATATAGATGTGCAAAATTTCAAGCCGATCGATCGGAGTGGAAGGATCGAGTTTCCGGACAAACAAGCAAACAACCAATAAACTTTCACATTTACATTTAATAATAGATTACATTATTGACTTAATATTTGCACCAGCATTACCTTTTTTTTTTTTTTTTTTTTTTTTTTTTTTTTTTTTACATTCAGCATTACCAATAAAAGATTATTAGATGCGCAGTATATAATATTTTCAATAAATTCCCAACACAGCATAAATGGTATTTCGAAAGGTCAACACACCAATATCTTTTACACTGAGAGCTTACAGTATTTCTACAAGTTATTGTCTTACAAAATAAGTATTGTTTCTTAAATATTTTCGCTAATATGTATTGATCAACTGTGAAATTTGCCATAAGGTTAACATGAAAGTCGAAAATCTAATTTATTGTTCCGAACCTTATGGCTACTGATAAAAATCTCAAATTTGGGCTACTACTTTAAATACAGATGTTTTCTCATGAAAATTCTATACAGATTTAGCAAGTGTTATTTTCCGTCGAATAATGGCGTTTATGATATTTTGTTCACGAAGTATAAGTAGTGTGAGGTTATTTTTCTTTCCTCCACATATACACGTATTTACGTAATAAATTCTACTAAAATTTTGCTTTCTGATTAAGCGAATTCTTCGATACAAGATCTACGACATTTTGCTGTTTCATTCTTAATAATTGCAAGGTAACCGTTTTTTAGTCATCGAGGGATTTTTGACATGAATTCGTCTTTAAATTTGCTTCCGTAGTGGGAGGCAATTCAGAAAACCGGTGATAACAAATTCGGGGGATACAGTTTGATCCAAAATGATCTGCATCCAAAAACTGAAAAAAAAAAAAGCATTTTTCGCATCCATTTTTACTTTCTCCCAAAGAAAACCCTTTCGAAATGGCGCCTCTTCCAATACGGTGATCCGATGCGATGCTTACTTTGCTTACAGTATCAGACAGCCCCTGCTTACAGACGACTGTTTAAAACGAAACCATAATCCCCGCTTTATATATATACAGGTTGGATTTAAAAAGAAAATGACAAGGACATCTAACAGGCGAAGATAATTTTAGAATAGAAACACTGCTGCAAGGTAACACGATGAAAAGAAAAAAATAAAAATAAATACAGTTTTGAAAGCCGAAGGAAGGAAAACCATGATAATCTATTATATAAATGTGAAAGTTTGTCTGTTTGTTTGTTTGTTCGTCCGGGAACTCCTCTCAAACCGTTCGATCAATCGGCTTGAAATTTTGCACATACACTTAAAATGACATAGAATAGACCGTAGGCTGCTTTAAAATTCTGGAAACCCTTTCGTTCCCCAATTTTTTACGATTTTTCGCAATTTTCAGGGTACAAAGCTACTCAAATGTCCGATTTCAGCACATTCGTGAGCATGCGTCGAAACGGTTGGTAGCAGACCTACCGAATTTTACATACGGCTTCATTAGGACAGATTCTAACATGCCTCGAAGCGATTTTTTCGAAATTCGAATTCGAATTTTTTTTATTTTATGTTTTGTCCGATTTAAGCAATTTTTCTCGCTTGATACGTAATAACGCCCGTAATTACACTTGCAAGAAAATGATATTTGCATCATCGGATAGAGGAAAAAAGTTTCTTTTAAAAACTGTTTGTTCGGACTGTGTAACATAATTTGCAAATTTTTGGAGATTTTTCAAATAAAATTAAATTTGACGCTGAGTTTCGTAAAATATTTTTAAAACTGCTGGAATTCTATCCGTCATAACTTTTTTATATTTTGTCAAATGACGCAGCATACATTTCACCCTCTTTTAAAAGAGAAGCCAGAGGAAAATATAAAATAGGAGATTTTTTTACGAATTTTTAAGCAAAGAAGGATTTTCATTTCAATAGCATGTGCTTAAAAATTTCGGTATAATATCTGGTGGTTTGGTTGTCTTGGACACAGTAACAATGATTAAAATTGCCAGTTGAAAAAAATAAATAAAATTACTTTAAAATAACTGAGTTTTCGCATGTGAAAAGTGCGTCATTTTGATGTCACGAGTTTAAAATCCCTTTCGAAACTCAATCAGAATAACGGACTCACAAGCAAAACATACGCCATGCATGAAATAATTCTATATTTTATTTTACATTGCCACAAAAAGAATTGAATGCTGTTTTTTCACCAGTGAATTATCCAGCATTATTTTCAATTGAGATTTTAAACGGGACACGTTTTCGAATCGCAGGAAATATATTGGAGGCCCCCATCTATGAAATTTGTTTTATTTTTCATAAACTTTTGTTATAAAAAAAAGAACATCATTTGAAATTGGGGGCCATTTCGAGCCGGGGTCCTGAGCAAAGTCCCGATTTGCCTGTGCGATAATAGAGCCCTGGTGCTAAATACGCCAATATGACAAGAATTGTGCGTAAAAATTTATGGAGAGCTGATTTACTGGCAACCATAAAGTGAAATGATTATCGTTTATGCTAATGCGTAAATTGCAAAGAATCACCAAAGAGTAAAAAAATACATTTGTGGCAAATATCTAAACCGTTTCTAAGCATTAACGGTTGCAATACGAAAATATATCATATTGGTATCAGTAAAAGATAGTATAAGTAATAGTAAGTAGATATGCTAAGGCCATATTGATCAAAGCATAATATACCGCATTGATATATATTTCGTGAAACTAAGACTTTTATTCATTTTTCAACAGCCGTATTACATCACAGCTAACTAAACATTAAGGCTGTTCTTCGAAAAAAAAGAACTCTGTTTTTAGTCTTGGTACACAAATTGAAATAAACTAATAGCACCATGGTCTCCAAAAAATTCCAGATGGTTCTTCATAAGCCGTTTTACACACTACGATAAGCGAAAACGCTGTGGCTTTTGTGAAATTTTCAGAAAAAATTCTTAAACATGGATCTGAGCTGCAAGATTTTTCGAAGAGTGACCCGCTTTGCGAAAATTTCCGATTTTTAAGAATTTTTTCTCAAAGTATTGAAACTGATACAGATTGGATTGTCTTCGCAGTATGTAATACAGCTTGTAAAGAGACCGTTTCAAAATTTTGAAGTGCCTGGCATAATTAGTTTATTTGTAATTATGTACCAAAATCACATGATTTTTCGAATAACACCGTTAAGTAATTCTACGTCGCGTTAATATATCCCGCGGTAGTTTCAACAGACTGTAACAGAACTTAAATCTAAAAAAAGGTATGATGTAGAAATAAGACATTTTGAAAATTAGGAATTTTTCACTGCAAATCGTCACGCTTTTCTTTTCTCATCGCGAATGACACCGACATAGTTTTTTTTTTTTTTTTTTGGGTCATAATAATTTTTTTTTCTTTTTTACGTCACAAGGGTCTCAGGTCAGTACTTATACTAAATTTACAAATAAGTAATGAGTAACTTTACGCCCAGAGTCAAATCATTTTGCTCATTTTTAGATTCCAAAATCACTGGTATCAATTCGAAATATACATATAAGAAAAAGTTTCGCTCCCTACCGTGCGGAGAACGGGCACGCAGCTAGTATTGTATAAACGAAAAGCGAAATAGTTATTTAAAAAATTGCTTGAATTTCTGTCTGTCCGATATTAATATGTATGTATATATGAGACGTCAGATATCCCAGTAAAGTTTCAGAATTACGGCAGGTAAAACGGTTTATTAAACATTATCTTTAAGTTACAATATAGAATGAGAAGAGGAGAGGGGAGACGGGTACAAAAATCAGCGTGCGTGGACTAATTAAGCAGTTCCAGTGGCAGAAGTCTCTCGATTTTCGATGTGCGGGTGTATTTACGCTCACCACACCACGTGGTTGTGCGAAGACATAACTCCGCCTCTCTCTTATCTCTGATCGAACCACACACATTTACCAACATGACCCGCATCCGGGCTACAAAGGCGTGGGGACACGTGTACACTCTAAAGAACTCAGAAATCGACGGCCTGATGTCTGACAAATAACAAAATAAATAAAAACATAGCTCCAGAGCGCGCGTGACAAGTATGACAGGAAAGCAAAACTTACAGTGAAAGTACCTGCTTGAACAATACCCAAACTATAGTAAAACCCAAATTACCTTTTTATACATTACATATATATATATGTGTGTGTGTGTATGTATAAGATAAAAAAAATCCTAATCTCTTTAAAATAAGTCAACGATAGGGATTTTTGCCGCCCTTAGAAATTTGCCTCCAGGGACGAGACCCCCACATACACTACGCCACTGAACTAGAACGTTCGTTGTGTTTTCAATCGGTCAGCTCTCGTCAAGATCTACACAGCCACACAACGCAAACACACCCGGTTTTTTTTTTTTTGCTCAAAATTACCCTCTTCTCAGATCACATCACAGTTTTGATAATGATAAGTGTTTAAAAAAATTTGGTGGGATTTCACTCGACTTTCCGAAGACTTTATTTACCAAGCGTTTAAATAAGTTTCTTTCTAATCAATCAGATCTAGTGTTTAGACACTAGTGCACTTAAAATGATTTGCGTGTATAAGCCGCAATGTATAAGAATACTTTTCTGTAGTCCTGTAAAAAAAAAAAAAAAAAAAAAAAAAAAAAAAAAAAAAAACTGTCTAGCGTACACTCGCTAAGATTTTGCTTTCAATGGATGCCTGTCTGTTTAACTGCCATTGAAAATAATTCGTTGGAATTATTTTGAGTGTTAATGTAGAAGAACTATTAAGGATATAGACAATGTTTTCGATGGAGAGCTTTATCGTGTAATCCTTAATAACATGTATCAGTTTCATTTCATTTCAAATAGCCGAATATCTCTAAAAATACACTTTAAAGAAGGACTGCCCATAGATCGCCATGTATTGGTAATTTTATGAGCTCTCCTGTAGAAGAACTATAAATGTTACATACACCATTTTCAATAGGGAGCAAGGTACAGTAGGGGAGAGTGGGGTAAAACCGGGAAGTCGGGAGCAAACCGGGTACCCCCTCCTATCCTCTGTAAGCGCTGCGATCGCGTGGACAACGTAGGAACTACCTTCCACCTTGATGAAGAAGCAGCGGCCATTACCAGACCGCAATAGACTCGCTTCTTTTGTTCCTGTGAAGAAAGTTCCGTTTGTTTGGTTTTTGCTTAGGATTTTTGGAGAAAACTAGACGGATCATACTGCTTTCCTGTTTCTGCAAGAGTAAAGGCATTTAGCTCTCCTTGTACAACATTTAATTACCTTCATTATCATTCTAAGTAATTGTCTGTAGCATTCTGTATAGTCATATGACGGCAGTTTTGATGAAAGCTGTACGTGCGGGGCAAAACCGGGTACTATCGAGGGGCAAAACCGGGTAGTACCCGGTTTTGCCCCTTGATTTTTAAAACATAGTATATCTATGAAACGGGCATCACTACAGTCCTGAACAAGCCGTCTAAAATGCTGGCCTTACGAGGAAAGAAACAAGTGGGTACTTTAACATCTGCTGAACGCGGAACTCTAGTAACTATTGAAACATGCATGAGTGCTGCAGGTAACTACATGCCTCCAATGTTTCTTTTCCCTAGGGCAAGAGAAAACCCACTCCTACTTGATGAGGCACCTCCAGGAAGCATAGCAGAGTATCATCTTAATAAGTGGATGCAAAGCGATATCTTCCTCTCGTGGTTTAAAAGTTTTGTTCAGTTTTCCAGACCAAGTGCTGAAACACCAGTTCTTTTAATACTAGATGGCCACGCGACTCACACTAAGAGTCTTGAACTGATTGATATGGCCCGTGCAAACCATGTAAGTTTTTTGTGCTTGCCCCCCCCCTCCATTGTTCGCACCATTTGCAGCCACTAGACGTAACCTTCATGGCACCTCTTAGCACCTACTAGCAACAAGAAGTTCGACAGTGGCTGGTTATGCCTCCAGGCAGGCCAGTGATTCACAAGTGGGGCAAATTCACAAGTGGGCAAATTCTTTCGTAGTGCCTTTTTGAAAGCAGCTGTGATGAAAACAGCTACAAATGGATTCAGGAAGACAGGCATATAACCACTAAACAGAAACACATTTCCAAAAACCTCTTCGCGCCATCATTGACCACAGATAGCCCGACGCCTGAACCAAGACCTGAAGAAAACGCAGTGGAAGTTCCTCAAGCCAGCATCAAGACTCTACAAACAGAAACTTTTCACAGTAAGAGTCCCTAAAGATCCTGCAGCAAGCGTTTCCCTGATGTGTCACCACCATCGAATCAAACACTTTCTGTACCCAAACAAATCAATTTACCCTGCTGTTCTAAGTCCTTGGCTCCTAACCATAAACTTGTTCTCGATGCACCGTTCAGTGTTTCACCCTCCGAATTGATGCCTCCCCCATACACAGAGAGAAAGACGCAGCGGAAGGAGGACAAGAGAAAAGGAAAGACTGTCATTTTGACGGGCTCCCCATACAAGCTTCATCTTCAGACAGCATTAGAAGAAAAGAAAAAGGAAAATGAAGGAAAGAAGAACAGAGATGGACAGAAGAAAAAAGAAACCTGAAGGTAAGATAAACGAATCAATGAAAATGCAACATTTTAAAGATGATAAAAAAGAACAGACAGAAAATAAGCTTCCAAAAAAAAGAAAAACCGAAGGAGCAAATGTGGGATGAGTCCAGTGAAGAGGGTGACAATACTGCCTGCATTTACGGCAATGAGCTTTACTCGGACTCCAAGGGAGGTGAGGGATGGATCCAATGCATCCAATGTCGTCGTTGAGCCCATGAAAGCTGCTATGGGGCCGAAGAGCAAGATGACTATTTTACTAGCGACTTGTGTCAATAGGCCTTATATTACAGCAAAAATTTTAGGCAAAGACAGTTAAATTTACCAAAAACTCATCAATATGTGCCCTTTTATACTTATTCCTATATTTTATGACAATAGTTAACTTATGTCACTAAAAAAAAACTTGAATTTTGTGGAAACTTTTAAAATTTTTATTTTCCCATAACATAACATGTCTACCCGGTTTTACCCCACTAGTGGGGCAAAACCGGGCAAAATGACTTTTTTTACAAAAAAATTAATAAAAATTAAAAAAAAAAATAACTTATGTTTTTAAAACTGTGGTTGCATTAATAGATAAGTAGTGCATACTTTTGCAAAATTTTGTTTCTTTACAGTAAAAACTGTGATTTCTGCAAGCCTTCAAGCCTAAGGGTCCCGGTTTTACCCACTCTCCCCTACGTGGCATAACATATGTAAATTTCGCAGTAATCGATGCCTATTTACTGGAGTTAAGTTAAGAGTACGCACGGACAGACTGGGCTTGCCAACTTTTAAATACGGATTCACGGGATTTTCGCGATGAAAATGCGGGAAGTGACTAAAAAAAGCGAATCCCGCTTATTTATAACAGGAAGGCGAGAAAAACAATTAAAACCAGATTTACACACAACGTACACTGCATTGTTCATTATTCTGGTTACTTGTTGGTCGGCAAGAGTACAACCCATGCTCAGACAATATCAAAAAGCGTCTAATGAAATGCCATTCGTATGTGTAAAGACAGGCTCTTTATTCTGGTTATTCATTGGCTGGAGAGAGTACGCGCATGCTCAGACAGTATAAAAAAGCGTCTAAAAGCAGTCCAGTTTCACTTTTCTGGCTCCTGGTCAAAATGGGTAAACAATGGGTAATGTGTTACTTAATATACACACATTAAGTAACATTATGTGTGTACTTAAAACACTAACCCAGATGTAATTTTTACATTTTAAATTTTTTTATTGAATACTAGTTTTTTTTTCGGGATATGCAGCCTTAAAATAAATATATTAAAGACTAATTGGGATGGATGCAATGGCACAGTCCAGAATTAAAGGGTGTCTAGTGCTAACGGTGCCCAATGGCTATTTCCTAAACCGTTAGTCGGAGGATGGCTAACTCCGATCGTAACAAATTAAAATTGGCCTAAAAACTGGATTGTTTCTTACCTTAAAAATTCCCCGACGAATGAATCAGGAGTCCCCGAAGGGGGGGGGGGGTTACCGGTTTTCCGACAGGGGGAACGTGCCCCCCCTGGACCCCTTGCTGTCGCCTACTTTGACTATTAGAGTATTAGAGCAATTCATGAAAACACAAAAAGATTATAATTTACAATTTCATGGTTATACTTAACCAAAACCTATTAATACGAACCAGTGGCGTAGCCAGAATTTTTTCATGGGGGGGGTTACGACTACTGCAACTTACATTTGTGTATACGTGTGTGTGATAAGGGAGCGAAGAGCATGCATTTTGTATGGCAAACAATTCCTCATGAGGGGGAGGGGGTTGTGACCCCTTTCTCCTCTTGGTTACGCCACTGATACGAACATACTTTTACACGGAAGAATAGGGAGAATGCTGCATTAATATATTAAAATACAGCAGTTACGAAAAACAAGTCTAAAAAGTATTACAGTCGTTTGAAGATTCAAATAAAAAATAAATTAATATATTTATTTATTATTAATTTATTACATGTAGAAGAAGGGCCTAAAATAAGCCTTAACCAACTAACAATTTCTTAATTTTCTTTTCACTATGTGCATGGATGAGAAAACGTTTCAAAATATTTATAGATAAAAATACATTCTGTTTAAACAAACAAACAACAAAAATAAAAATTATTTAACCATTTTTGACAGTTTTAATGCCTATTTAATTGTATGGACTGGCCCTTTAAATCGCTCTGAGGCGTTCGGAAAAAAATGCTTTAAATTGTATAATGTATTAGATCAGAAACAATCAATAAACCAATATATTTAAGTCAATAAACCAATTCCTAAAAAATTGCGAAATTTAAATTTTTATACGGTCTCCTGGTCCTATCAGTTATATTAAGTATACGTTTCTTTACCCAATTTCATGCACAATAAAAATAAATAAATAAATAAATAAAGCCTTCTACGCCTAAAATTCACTGAGTTACAGCTCTTTAAGTTAGAGCACTTTTCGAGCTGCGAAATTGGGGTTGAACACAGAATGAATTCGAGAAAAATATATGGGGTTTTAATCCATCGTTCAAATTAAAAGACCCCGTATGGAATTTTATAGAGAGCCGACTATAACCCTCTGCTTAAAGATTAGTATTCTAAAATGAGTTTAATGAAAAGTAATTTAGTAACATTGTTTCTAAATATAACTGATAGGACCGGGGAACCGTGAAAAAAATTTAAATTTCGTCATTTTTATAAGAATTGATTTGTTGGCTTCGATTGGTTCTGATATAACAAATTACACAATTCAAAGCATTTTTGTTACTGGATCTATGTGTCTCTTACTAACGGTTTAGGAAATAGCCATTGGGCACCGTTAGCACTGGACACCCCGTATATTGAAAAAGCTTGGATAATTGCCACCAACCGCAACTTGATTCTCTTTGGCGAATTAGGTATGCGCATTATCGTTAATCATTTCCCATAATGATTCCATTAAAACAGCTCTCCGTACATTCTTACGTATGATCCTTCGTAGACTGGCATGTTCAGAACGGCGAAATACTATAATTCTCCGTGAATGTAAATATCCAAGGTGTGCCATATATTTTTAGGTTCCTTTGCAAATAAAAGTTCCTGGAAATACCTTTGTTACACATCGCCACAAGTCAATCATTAATTTCTTACAGAATACTTTCTGGTGCCGAGGTTATGTCAACTGAAAAGAATGATGTAATTTAACTTTTACAGTTGTTGTTGTTGTTGTTGTCGTGTCCATGGATAGACGACACTATCCATGCAAAGAGGCGTGCCAGAGCCCCCGAGGGGGTTGGACTTTTACTTGTTGGTCCCTAATTTTGAACCGATTCCAGATGAGGAACCAACCACCATCTGAAATCGGCACCCCCAGAGGTATCGTTTAACAACTTGGAGGATATTGGAGCCACGACGGTTTTTACGTGCACCAGCTAACTTTTACAGTTAAATTCCTTTTTTTTCCAAAATCGAATTGTTGGATGAGGACACGTGATTTTCACAGCGCAACTGAGAAGGCGGACGAACAGAACAGGTGTCGTGGATGCCTATATAATTTATTGCGGTAAATAGGTTGGGTATCCCTGAGGTTAAGGAAGTTAGAGCACTTGCTACAGTTGGTTACTTTTCATTCTTTAGCGACTGCTGATAATAGATAATCCCTTTAACATTGCCAATAAAACATTTAACCGTATGATTCCTTTGTTAGAAACTGCTACAATAAAGGTTATCAAATATTTAATCTAACTGACGGGTAGCAAATATTCATGCTGACTGCAGGTTAATAAGTCTATAAAGCAGACTTAACATAAACCTGACCACTGTGCTACAGCATGTAGAGATTGTCACCAGTAGATTGTTTATTGATTTATTTCTCTAAAAAATGCACTCTAATTTGGCTGACTGGAGTTTGGGAAAGGACTGTGGGCCTATGTTCCGTATCCGGTGCCCCTTGGTTCTGGCGACATCGTGAGCGATGTTCAACGTTAGTAAAGTACCCTGCCGATGGTAGTTTGACTGGCAACCATAAAGAAATGTGTAGAGCTTGGCGACGTTTTTTTTTTGGAGGAATGATAATGCGTCAAATATTGTAAATTGGATAATTTAGAGCTATTGAAAGATGGGAAATTTCTTGCACTTTCGGGCATGCGTAATAGTTGTTTTTTAATCTAGCTACTGTGTATGTGTGACGTAAGCAGATGAATGTAATTTGACGTCACTAAGCTGTTAATTTGCTTTTTGCGCATGCGTTATTGTTATTTTTCGTTTTTTCCTGCTCTTTCGTCTACTATTACAATTTGCTTCAACTTGTACTAATGTTTTTTTTTCGGTCTCGCAGCGGGGTCGCCGCGACTGAAGAAGAGAGGAGAAAGCAAGAGGGGGTCTGGGTACTGGTTTTCGTGACGTCACAAGAAAGGATGGGATTTGGAACAGTTTGCATTGAGTTCAATGGAAGAAATGGAATTAATAATGCCAATAAATACGAGTAGCTTAATTTTTTATGACGCATTGAAATAGCATTTTCATTTTACAACACTTTGTTCTTAAATAATAGTGAATCAACAATATTTTGTGTCAGAAATTAATGAAATAAATTGGTACTGAATTTAAAGCAGTTTCAGCATTGTATGCAGTATGTTTTGCATTTCGGGCTAGCAAATACATTCTAAATAATATAATGGTTACTCAATGTTATCATTTATCTAAAATAATATGTATATGGATTAAATTTATACGTTGTATAAGCGTAAAGTCATATTTTTAAGTAAGTAAATATATTTTTAAGTAAAAATAATAATTTTTTATTAATTTTACTTAAAAACTGAAATACATTATTTAGTTTTGCTTCGTTTTAATAAGCTTTTTGAAAGAATTGATGTTAAAAATATCCAGATTCATAAATAGTCATCTTAAGCCATTTCGTGACGTCACAAGAGAGGATGGGATTTCAAAGAGTTTGTATTGAATTCTATGGAAGAAATCTGATCAATAATGTCAATAAACACTAGTAGCACGAGGAATATAATCAGAAATTTCCACAATTAATATTTTAAAAACTTGTACAATACATTCTATATATAATTATGTTATACAGACTCCTAATGTCAAATTTTATTAGAAGCAATTAAAGCACAAAAAACAAGAAAATAAAAAGTAAAAGCTTTTATTACCCAAACCTTACAAATACTATAAAGTTTTTCATGAAAGCCCTACAAGTGTTTGCTTTAGTTTTTTCTAGATAAGACTTTCAAATGTCACATTGAGACATTTGAAATATACATAATTAAATATTTTAAAAAATTAGTGAGTATAACTCTTGAATATGTAAAACTGCTTAATTGCTCTCAGGGGTTTTCATGTAAAATATATTGCAGTAATACATATACTTTTTTGTTATTGTTGTTAGCATTGCAGTAATACATTTTCTTTTTTGAGTTAATTTCCAAATCTGTGTTCATACTTAATTTCAGAACTATCAACAAATTCCGGTAAACCGTTTAGTTGGAAATATTTCTTTAATAAATACCTTCTATATTTTTGTTTTTCTAAGTATCCAGCAAATAGATTTCTCTCTCTCTCTCTTTTTTTTTAAATAAATAAATCAACCATGAAATCCGCATTGAACCTTAAGCTACTTGGTATGTGCAGTGGAAGGGGATCTGCGTTTAATTTATAATTAATGGTGAAATTTTCTTAACATAGAATTGCCATGAAACTCTTGATACATTTCTTAATTTGAAAAGAATTTATATTTTCCTTTGCATTATTTTTTTCGGTTTACTCAATATCTTTTTCCTAAACGTTTTCTCTTCTTTTAGTAGGATCAGTCATTTCTTGTTTTTTGGTAATATCGGATATATAGGCTGGTAAGCTCGAAAAAATGCACGGGATAGCATTCGGTTCTAATTTATAATGTTTTCTTTTTACAGTTAAAAGTGTCCCATCTGATTTTAAAATAGCATCGTCTTTAAAAGATTTTCATCTCGGAAATGCTCAATACAAACATACATATTTTTTCCTGGGGACCAATTTTTTCTTGGTATATTTTTAGTCCATTCGGCCCTCTTTTCTTCGTTTTTTGGGAAAAGTGAAAACATTTACATTTTCTCCTCTTTTGTAATTAGCTTTACTTACAGCCTGGGACGCAGCAAACGGAAGCATAGTGATTGCTAGAACAAAAGAACAGAAATCAACAAAACTAACGCAAAATACGGCAATTTTATATTTTTATGTACTCTATAGCTTAATAACTATGTCGTATTAAGAATAGAGATTGCTGATTTACCATTAGTATCCAAAAAAGGCACAAAACATCTTAGTTTCTTCTACTTTTCCGTATGATTCTAATGCTTTTAACGGAGAAAAGTCCATCCTCTCTTGTGACGTCACAACACCTCCACGCGTTCAGTACCCAGGCTCGCCTTGTAATTGTCTACTCTCCCCCTCCCTTCCCGGGGGCTCCGCTCGCAGAGGGGCCCGCGTTAGCATATTTTCAAATGTATGTATCGAAAAATGTAACGAATTCGCTTGCTCAATTTGACGTCACTAAGCTGTTAATTTGCGTTTTGCGAATGCGTTATTGTTATTTTTCGTTTTTTCCTGCTCTTTCGTCTACTATTACAATTTGCTTCAACTTGTACTAATGTTTTTTTTTCGGTCTCGCAGAGGGGCCCGCGTTAGCATATTTTCAAATGTATGTATCGATGAATGTAACGAATTCGCTTGCTCAATTTGACGTCACTAAGCTGTTAATTTGCGTTTTGCGAATGCGTTATTGTTATTTTTCGTTTTTTCCTGCTCTTTCGTCTACTATTACAATTTGCTTCAACTTGTACTAATGTTTTTTTTTGGGGGGTCTCGCAGAGAGGCCCGCGTTAGCATATTTTCGAGGGGGCCCTTTTGAGGCGGTGGCCGGACCCACTGATGTTTTTTTTTGGGTCTCGCAGAGGGGCCGCGTTAGCATATTTTCGAGGGGGCCGGACCCACTGATGTTTTTTTTGGGGTCTCGCAGAGGGGCCCGCGTTAGCATATTTTCGAGGGGGGCCTTTTGAGGCGGTGGCCGGACCCACTGATATTTTTTTTGGGTCTCGCAGAGGGGCCGCGTTAGCATATTTTCGAGGGGACCCTTTTGAGGCGGTGGCCGGACCCACTGATGTTTTTTTTGGGTCTCGCAGAGGGGCCGCGTTAGCATATTTTCGAGGGGGCCGGACCCACTGATGTTTTTTTGGGTCTCGCAGAGGGGCCCGCGTTAGCATATTTTCGAGGGGACCCTTTTGAGGCGGTGGCCGGACCCACTGATGTTTTTTTTGGGTCTCGCAGAGGGGCCGCGTTAGCATATTTTCGAGGGGGCCCTTTTGAGGCTGTGGCCGGACCCACTGATGTTTTTTTTGGGTCTCGCAGAGGGGCCGCGTTAGCATATTTTCGAGGGGGCCGGACCCACTGATGTTTTTTTTTTTGGATCTCGCAGAGGGGCCCGCGCTAGCATATTTTCGAGGGGCCCTTTTGAGGCGGTGGCCGGACCCACTGATGTTTTTTTTGGGTTTCGCAGAGGGGCCGCGTTAGCATATTTTCGAGGGGGCCCTTTTGAGGCTGTGGCCGGACCCACTGATGTTTTTTTTTGGATCTCGCAGAGGGGCCCACGCTAGCATATTTCGAGGGGGCCGGACCCACTGATGTTTTTTTTGGGGTCTCGCAGAGGGGCCGCGTTAGCATATTTTCGAGGGGGCCCTTTTGAGGCGGTGGCCGGACCCACTGATGTTTTTTTTTGGATCTCGCAGAGGGGCCCGCGCTAGCATATTTTCGAGGGGACGGACCCACTGATGTTTTTTTTTGGGGTGTCGCAGAGGGGCCCGCGTTAGCATATTTTCGAGGGGGGCCTTTTGAGGCGGCCGGACCCACTGATGTTTTTTTTTGGGTCTCGCAGAGGGGCCGCGTTAGCATATTTTCGAGGGGGCCCTTTTGAGGCGGTGGCCGGACCCGCTGATGTTTTTTTTGGGGTTTCGCAGAGTGGCTCGCGCGCCCTCCGAGAAAAATGTTTTTACACTACATAAATGGGGCTTTTACCAATATTTAGCAGGCTTTATACTTGATAAAATGAATACTCACTATTTGCGCCCCCCTCCGAAAGAGTTTCTGGTTCCGCCTTGGAGAACATATGTAAATCTGACGTCATAAACTTGAAAATCGTCTGGATTTTTTATCACATGTTGGTCTGGAAAATCGTTTTTTTTTTTTTTTTTTTTTTTTTTAAATCAGAATCTGAGTGGCAATGCTGATAATTAAACGCGGTGCATTTGAAGTATAGAATTTTCATTTAGTGTTAATTGCATGAAGATTGAAGTTTGGTGTTCTTTGATTCTGAGTCGAATAAGTTTGTGTTGGATTCTCCTTGTGTTTTTGATTCCGTTTTACGGAACCTTTATCGTAAGTTAGTGAGCGTCTCGGGGAATTTCTTCGTTAGTCGTATGGATGTGTGGAATGTAGAATGGGGGGTAAAGTGAGGTAAGTGCTTCTTTAATTGTACTTTTTCTAATGTTTTGTTGTGGATTTGACTGTTTTATATAGTGTCATTTACTTAGAATTTGTGTTTCTTTGTAAAATTTTAGTGGTATATACTTATTCGTCACAAGACGGCGATAGCCGTTGGAGCTTGGCGGTCGCCAGGGAGGCTTGGCGCCATGGCTGGAGCTTGGCGCCAAGGTCTGTAGCGCTCGCACTTGGCGATCGCCAAGCTCCAGCGGCTATCGCCGTGTTTACATGAGGGGCACCGTCTTGTATGATTTTACCGGACTGTGAAACACGAGTCAGACAAATGACCAGTACATCGAGGAGACTCCCCAAAGGGATGCTTTATAGAGGTTTCGCTGTTGAAACTACGCATTGCAATATCACGCGAAATTCCTGTAAGCAAATGAATAAAACAAAACAGTATTTGAAACATTACTGCATTGTTGTGAACAATACCAAAGTAAGTCATCTGACTGTTTCAAACCTACAATGGAGACATAGTTGTGAATGAGAAAAATTTGCAACAATAAAAAACGCAAATCATTTCTGTTAAGCAATCGAAACTGATGCTTGGATTCCCAACGTTACTTTTTATAACTGTTCAATTTTTTTGGTACAAAATGTTTTTTGAACCGTTGTTTTTAATGCTCATTTCAATTTTTGCAATTTTATTTTTGAGTTGCTTCTTCGCAGCTGTTTTGTCACAAGGCGGGGTAAAAGTGCACCCGTTATTTTGTCACCCATTGCACCAGTTGGCCTGGCACCCATTGCATCTGTTCAGGGTCCCACTGTCTCACAGAATGAACTGGACTCTGATATTGACGAGTTTACGGATGCTAATTCCTAGCTGGGTTCGTACACTACGACTTCTGAACCTGGTTCGTACGTTACGGCCCCTGAACTTCCATCTTCCTTTTCTTCGACAGAATCCGATTACTCTTCTCAGTATCCAGATGATCTGATGGAGAGTTTCTTGGACGACTGCTTTCTCAGCACGACCTTTATGTGTTTTGAGGATCTATATTGGATCCCCGGTGCATAGGAATGGCGTCGTATTCCGCAGTCCCCCGAATTTCCAACAAAGCTGCGAAAAAAAAAAAAAGAAATTTAAAAAGCGTCTGGTTTCCCCTTTTCTCTTGCTTTTAATTTAATATGTAAAATAGTAGCTTTCTTTTTATTTTTTTTTAAATTTAATTCCATTCAATTTCTAAATTAAAATTTCCCTCATTAAATATTTCCTTTAAATTTAACATTCCTATTTGCTTTTTATGCGGTTTTTGGCCTCTGGACAATTAAAAACCGAAAAAAATATCTGCTTTTTATGCGGTTTTTGGCTCTGGACAATTAAAAACCAAAAATATATCTGCTTTTTATGCGGTTTTTTGGCTCTGGACAATTAAAAACCGAAAACGTATCTGCTTTTTATCCGGTTTTTGGCTCTGGACAATTAAAAACCGAAAACGCATCTGCTTTTTATGCGGTTTTTGGCTCTGGACAATTAAAAACCGAAAATATATCTGCTTTTTATGCGGTTTTTGGCTCTGGACAATTAAAAACCGAAAATATGCCTGCTTTTTTTGGCCTCAGGACAATTAAAAACCGAACCACTGTTAATAGAAGTAATTGCAACTGACTTAGAGCCATTCTATGGTGAAATGTTCAGTTACTTCTATTAACAGTCTGCCTGCTTTTTATATGGTTTTTGGCCTCTGGACAATTAAAAACCAATTATTTTTCCTATCCGATGTGGCACCACCTTGTCGCGGTGGATAGGCTTTTGAACTAAGAGTGCCACAAAAGTAAAATGATTTGAAAGTACCTTTTATTTTATTGAATTTGGCAGTGAAAATTACAATTCATACCTATTGAACAACATACTTGGTTTCACCTGAAATTCACACAAGAGTGAAAATTGTTATAAGACAATATTATTTAGAATATAAAAATTTATAATTGCAGGGGGGGGGGGAATTATAAATTACCAAATATTTGCAGTAAATATGGTTTTAAAAATTTATTATTTTGATCCCTTTCAGGTATAAGAATCTTTTTCATAATTCTTACAAACTTTTAATATATTCCTTAAAAACTCACGATTTCTCTATCAATAAAAAAATAATTAAAAAAGAGTGTCTAAAAGTCCTTTTAAGCATTGGGGAAAATAGCTTACAAAAAAGCATTGAAATACTAGTTTGGTTTTTAATCTTCTTTTTTTTTTCTGATAAATGAATATTTTTATTTCCAAGTTTCTTCTCTAATGTGATAATAAATTAATGCGACCACGTGTAAATATTCTTCAGAGTTAGCAATTTTAAAAAATGAAGAAAGGAATGGTACTATAAAAGATAATTTTCTAAAACCATAGGTTAATGCATTAAAAGAACTCACAAGTTAATGTATAGACGCAATATTCACATAAGTTAAGAGACTCGTTTAACCCAATTCTTTGATTAGGAGCTTTAATAAAACTCTGTGTCAGTACAGCAATTTTTTGCAAAGCTGTTTTTCATCGTTACTCAAAATTCGAAATATTAAAACCTGTCTGTGTATAGGTTGGTATTTCCGCAGATAGGGATCAGTGCACCTTTTGTATCATTCGAAATGTGTGTCCTTTCTATTTTTAATATATGTGTGCTTCTAACAAAGTATTTTTACTGTAGGTTCATATTAACACCAACTATCTTGCTGTTTAATTTCATAATTGTATATGTACCATAAATTTGGCAAGACAGAACTGAGCATCTTTGAATTTTCAGTCCTTGGTTCAAAATGTAAGGACAGAATATTCAAAGATGATCTGTTTAAAAAAAAGAAAAGAAAGAAAGATAAATCATGCCAAAAGCTTCGATTATAAAAAAACTTTCCAAAACATGAATATTTTTGCTCCAAATTTGACAATGTATTTTTCTTAAATCTTGCGGGATTTGAGATAAGATAATGCTGTATATCACTATAGATGCAATTTCATGAGACTCTGCAAAAGACCTTTAAATTCTCCCCTCCTATCGTTTAACTGAAGAATATAATAATTTTATACTCATTGTTTCGTTCTAGAAATGTATTAGTGTCTCTCAAATGCCAGAGATTGTAATGTATTGAAATTCTTTTGAGTGTTCCTGTCGAAGAACTATTGATAATATAAACACTGTTTACAATGGAGAGTACTATTTGGAGAGCCTTATGTATGCCAATTTTGTTTTCTTTCAAAAAACCGAATATCTCTAAAATACGTTTTCAAGAATGACTGCCCTTG
>JAWZYV010001080.1:0-18840 GCA_038373885.1 Cheiracanthium punctorium | reverse complement strand
GTTTTTAGGAAGAGGGCAACCCACGGTAACGATTTCAATAAAGGCCGCTAAAAATCTAAAATCTTTCAACGGCAGTGTCTGTAAAAAGAAAACTTGACCTCCCTTCCTCCCCTAGGGGATATATTGTTTTTGTGTTTGTTATTTTAATGTTCTTTTTTTGTTAACTATTTCCAATGGCGTATGCAGACTTCCTTCAAGGGGGGGGGGGATATAGACATAACTTTGTGTTAAAATGCGTAATATTTAAGCTAAAAATTGAAAATTTATGGCCATTTTGTTAAAAATTTTTTGACAAGGGGGGTTTGAACCCCCCCCCTAGATACGCCACTGACTATTTCAATTTATTTCATTTTTATTTCTTTTTTTAATGTCATGCTCCTCTTTTGCTTATTCCTCCCCCTCCCCCGATCTCCACTTTATTTTCCCTTTTCACTTTGTTTTTCTAAGATTTTTTTCCTTCCGAATGACAGCTTCCTTTTCTGTGTGTCCTTTTGGTTTGTATTTCTCACATTCCTACCTTCCTGCCTTGTGTCGGATGGTGTTTTCGAAGTCGAAGAATGTCCTACCCCTTGTACCACCCGAAACATACGTCTTGTACTATTTTTCATAGTATATGTGTGTTTTAGCAAAGTTTATTTTAAGCTGAAGTACCCGTCGTTGACGGGTTAGTACTAAATGCAAATTTCTAAAAAGCAAGAACTTTCGTCAGCAGTGTAGGAGTACGCAGAATGGATGTAGTATGTTGCCAATGTAAAGAAAGCGAAGTTGTAATTTTTATGTATTGTTAAAATATTACAGGTTAGAGAGTCACTAAGTAATATCATTTCATTCGCTTTATTCGTAATTATGTGATGCGCGAACGAATATTTACGCATATTGAAATAATTTTCGCAAAATCTCAAAATCTAATCAACATTTTTGAAAAATTGGAAGCCTAGAATTTAAGTTGAGTGACAACCTATCATGTCACCCAATTTCGTTTCAATCCCTGCAGTCTTTATTTCGTGATGCTGGAACAAAAATTTCAGCATTTTAAAACGATTTTCACAAAATCTCAAAATGTAATCAAAATATTTTAAAAATTCCACACCTATAAATTAAGATTAGAAACTACCTATCATATCACCAAATTTCGTATTAGTCGTTATTACGCGATGCTTGAAGAAATATAACCGCATTTTGGGAGAATTTTCACAAAATCTCAAAATCTAATAAAAATGTTTAAAAAATTGGACATCTATACTTTATGTTGAGCAACAACCTATCATGTGCCCAAATTTCATAGCATTCGCTTTAGTCGTTATTACGCAATCCGTGAACAAAAATTCACTCAGTTTGAGAAACGATTTTCGCAATCTGATCGATGTTTTTTTTTTTTTTTTAAGGTGACCACCTATCGTTTCACCAAATACCATTTTTTCACCTTTGCAGTTATTACGTGATGTGCGAACACAAATTTACGCAGTTTGAAACAATTTTCGCAAAATCTCAAAATCTAATCAAGATTTTTTTTTAATTCGACGACAATTTTTTAAGTTGAGTGACCACCTATCATGATACCAAATTTCATTTCATTCACTTCAGTCATTTTTACGTGATGCTCGAACGCAATTTTAAGGAGTTTGGAACGACTCTCGCAAAATCTGAAAATCTAATCAAGATTTTTTAAAAATAAGCTGCCTAATGTTTAAGTTGAGTGACCACCAATGATGATACCCAATTTCATTTCAATCGCTTCAGTCGTTTTTACGTGATGCTCGAACACAAATTTACGCAGTTTAAAAGGATTTTCACAAAATCTAATCAAGATTTTTTTAAAATTCGACACCTATGTTTTAAGTTGAGTGACCACCTATCATGACACCCAATTTCACATCATTCGCTTTTGTCGTTTTTACGTGATGCTTAAACAAAAAAAGCGTCACGGACAGAATGACAGAATGAAAGACAGACAAACTTTTTTTGAGGGTCGCATCGGATTCCCAGGTGCTTGAAACGGATAGAAATCGCAAAATTTTTGAATTCCAAGAAATGTACAGACAAAAGTCTAATTTTATTTATATAGATTAACATTAACAGAAGCTTTTTGCGCGTTTTCTTAACAACTAAAAGATTCCCAGACCTGTAAATTCAGTCTCTCTACACGATTACCTTAAAAACAGTAGATGTCCCGTTTTGAGGAAGAAAATAGATACACTATTTCCAAAAAAGTAGTAGATGTCCTCTTTTGAAGGAAAAAATAAATGTTCACGTTAGATATGACTGATGAAGACTGAATAAATTTTCAGTCTTCATGAGTCGCAGAGAACGTTATAAAAAGAACGTATCTTATTATAAGTGTTCTTTATGTGTGTTTTTAACACAAAGTTTTTATTTTATTATCCTACGTAATATAAATAAAGCCGAGGTCTTCCATTTTTATTTTGCATCTTGACAAAATAACTATTTCCATGCTCTTATAATATCCCATTTCATACGGTTTGAGAGAGACGGCTTCTGTTTGAATAAGCCCCAAGGGGGGGTAGTCCGACTTCGCTCGGGGTCCCCCTCATTTTGAACCCATTTCAGATGAGGGACAAACCCCCCAGAAATCGGCACCCCCAGAGGTATCGTTTGAACATGGAAGACACTGGAGCCACGACGGATTTTACGTGCATCATGTCCCACTAGCGTACACGGTCCCACAGCAGTCCAGCGGCGAGAGGAGTTCACCCTCCCAAGCACTGGCCGAGCCGGATCCTGCTTCACTGGCGGTGTTCTAGTGGGAACGGAGTTCAGCGTGTAGACCACTGCAGGACGTGTGATGCCCTACCATGGCCAAGTGCATAAAGACATTGAACATCGTAGATTTCTAAAGTGTGAAAGTCCCAGGTTCGGGCCTATCGCTCGGCATGGGCACCCATAAGGGGGGGGGGAGAAAGGTAGGGCACTTGTCCCCTCTAGAGTTTTAGGTTAATGTCTCATGATGCAAACAAATGGCAAAAACCAGAACTAAATTTGTTAAAATTTGAAATTTGCCCCCCTCTAGAAAATTTTTTTCAAGTTTGCCTCCCCCTAGAAAAATTCCTATGGGCGCCCATCTCGCTCGGCCATCGTTCTAACGGTCTGTAGTTTTGGGCAGTTTTCTCCAGATGTAATGATAAATACGCCTTAGAACCCCTGAAAAAGTCCTTCACCCAAGGCACACCTTTTTAGACAGATAGACCCTCGAGTAGCTTGCGCAATACACAATTCATAGGGTGTGATATGAAAGCTGCTTCGTAGAGTATAAAGAAGCTTTAGTGAGGTGGGGGCACAGAAACTTTTGCTCTGGGCCCCTATTTCTGTAAATCAATACCTGGTTTTAGCCACATAACTATTTCTCTGGATACTTACTTCGCCAGCATAACTATAATAATTACCACTTAATTGCTTTTCTTATCTTAATTATTGTTAAAAGCGTTTGCAATTAGTAATTAAACGTATTAAGTGTTCATTATCGAGAATCCGTTAGTTGTGCTACCCAGCGAAAATCCTCCAAAGATATGTTTATGGACTCATAAATACACACTTTTAAATAATTAAACCAGTTCGCTAATGGCAGCCGTTGTGCAAGGAACTTAAAAAAATAAATTGGACATTTAATACACTGTTTCTTATTATCGAAGTCATTACGTGAAACCCATTCTGGGTGTTTCTAACGTTTTCGTGAATAATTATTCACGAGAAATTCTTTATCTTCATTTAATAGCACACCTAGAGCGTTTGAACAGAACATGTTGGTTCAACGAACCCCACCTCACCACACCTTAATCGTAAAGACACGATAAGCGGGGGATTTAAAGCGGGCATTAATACCGCGGGGGTGGCAATATTAGCATTTATCGATCCGGCAAAAAGGGAAAAGGCAGACAGAAATGCCTGTAATCGAAGACTCTGGGTTTGCCCGCTATTCGACAGAACAAAAGATCCTAATCGATTTGTAAGAGATTCTTCTTTACGTGTGGCGTGAAGAGGCTTAATATGACACGATTTTTCGGTTTCAAGATTCCTGGATCTTGAAGAGGAACATATTGATTGACTGATTAATTAAGCAGAAAATGGCTTGTGAATTTTAGAATCGTGGCAGCTTTATTTCCACAAAGAATTATTATACAAAATAGAACAAAGCATGAACTAAAACTAAACTGTGAAATAACGCATTTAAGAAACAATTTTTTTTTTAATTTATGTGTATTATTTTACAAAGTTAATTAATTTTACTTACCTAATAATTTTTGCACAGAGCTCAAAAAATAATTCTTATACATTACGGCCTATAGCTGCGAATTCTTGAAAGTGCGTTATTGTCTATAGAGTGCATTCGATTGAGCTTAAAATAAGTACGCATATTAAAAGTCACTGTCTTACAGTATACATTTTAATATGAGTAGGAACATTTTTCTATAGGACTACAAAAAAGTATTCTTATACGTTGTGGCCTATGCACTCAAATTACTTGAAGTGCACTAGCGACTGGAGTCAGTCCAGATTTTTTTATTATTTTTAAAAAATAATCAGACATATTGTACCAATTCTTTAAATACTAGCAACAGGGGCTACATTGATTCTTGCAGGGCTATTTTGGTACAACACGCAAAAAGAAATTAGCTATGAGTTCTTGTACTGAACAAACAGTAGATGATAAATAAGAGATTTTGAGATTGAAAAATATTTTGCGCCTTACATGAGGCTAATTCAATAGTTTGGGGATAGATTTAATTTTTATTAACAGAAAAAGAGAATTTTCATAATAACAAAGCAACTGAGATGTCAATTCATTAGCAGGCTTTTAAGCTAAGGGTTGATAATAATACATGCGAAATCTATTCAATGTGTATGACATCAAGTGAATGGACAGAAGAAACCCTAAGGTAAAAAAAAAAGGTAAGGCTAGGTTGGTTAAAAAAAAAAAACAGAAAATCAATAGGAAAAAGGGAATTTTTTTAAAAACTGCGCAGTTTACTTCCTTATTCCAATTTAATTGGTTAAAACTCAATTTAGACACATTGAAAACCCGTATATAATACTTCGTAATAACAGAAATTTCAGTGAAAATATGAAGTGGCCGAGAGTACCCCCAGTTACCCAATTACTTGTTATTTCGAGGTTGTGGTTCTTGAAACATAGTACGGCTAAGTTTGTAAGCTTCGTTTCCGGACATGCGAAATAAATGTAATTAAGATCAGGTAGCGAGGGAATCAACTGAAACGAATGTGCCAACATTAACACATCTTTTACCTTAGCTAAACTCGCCTTTTATTGTTGTAATATTAAGCATCACATGTTGCATAACATTATTGTGAAACCTGCCATTATTATGCAACCCTAATTCATCATCATCAGATATTACCTAGGTTCCACGCATAAAGCAACGTCATTGGACAAATTCCATTAAAGTGACAACTCAGTCATTCCGCCACGCCAATTGACGGTTGATAACTTCAACTCTTAATACACAAGTTGCTATAAATTGTAATTTTATAGGAATATTCATCATAATTAAGATATGCATTACTTAAAAATTAAATGACTTCGTTATTCAAAAAACTTTCCAGATTAAGTACCAATGTAGTCATGTTTAAAAAATGTCATTTTGTCACGCAATAAAATATTGGTCAAAAATGAAAGAGTTAAAAGATTTGTTTCACCATATTTTAAAAAATAAATTATAATGAATAACAATTACATGCAAGCTCAGAAATCCATTTTCGTTTGAAAGTAGCCTCAGGGAAATTGGTTTAACTTAAATTCTACTACTCAAAATGTCATTCCTTCACATATAGAACTGCCCTATTTTGAATTTGAAAGGGAAAGCAAACTGAGGACATGAAAACGGATTCACGTCTGAAAATTGATTTAAAGTATCTTTATGAAGCAATGTGTTGCGAGGGCATTTACCAGTTTATTGTTAATGAATAGAATTTAAACGAAAGAACTTACCGTCACAAAGATTTAAAAAATGGTTAATCAGAAAAACGACGGTTTCAATAGGGAAATACATAAGAACAATTACACACTATTTTCTGCACTCTAGTACTTTTTTTTTATAAATTGATACATTTATGGCCGTATTCACCAAGAACTTGACACCTGTGTTAACCCCTTCAGACGTTAAATAGACATCAAATGTACATTAATTATTCTCATTTTATTAACTGAAGTGACGTCCATTCGACATCTGACTCTCGTTTTGGGGAGTTAGCACAGGTGTCAAGTACTTGGGGAAAACTGTCGTTATTGTTTAATCCATTGTCAAGTGCTGAAAAATATAAACATGTAAAATAGTTCCAAAATAACGCCTAAATGTACACAGTTTCAAAAAATGTGTCTCTTCAATCGACAAAATTTAAAATTTGGTTTCCATAAAATTTATATTCATTGTAATAAGACTATGTTTTTAAACGCTACTCTTAAGTACATAATTTTATAATTATTAGATATATATTTTAAAATAGGGTAAGTTCTAAAACCTTAATTATTTTTAAAAGGCGGATACAAAACAATTACTCATTTCAGGAAACTTCAATATTCAGAAACCTGTTTTATTCACGTTTATTCTAAATTTCAAAAATTTTCCGCATTAATTTATTCTAAACTAAAATACGAAACCCTATTTCAAATTCTCAGAATTATTAATGACTCTTGATGATCTATTAAAAATATAGCCATGATATTTTAGAATCATTTATCATACAAATTTTATAAAATAAAATATAGTTAAATACATATTTATCATGAATAAATAAAAATGAATTTCCACAGCACACTATTTTTAAGCTTTATGATCATTAAATTTGAATTTGGGTCATTTATTAAAAGTCCATTAATTTTGAAGTACAAGAAAAAAAGGAGCTTTCTACAAACTTTTTTATGTCATAAATTTTAATTTAACTTTAGTATTTCATAAAGATGAAATGAGTTGAAATAAAGAGACCTGGAAAACGCAAAGCAAATAATACCTTTGAAAATATCTCAATAATTAGACATTTATATGAATTTCCAGTGAACTCTTAAATTGAGAGCTTTGATTATTTCCAGTGCTATTTTTAGCCAGTGCTACTAGTCCGTTTTGAGGATATATGCAACGGGTGCCCTACATTTAACCGAAACATATCCTATTATATAACTCAGTACCTTAAATCCTTTTATATAATTCACCCAATCCTATTATACAGTGAGTCCCAAAAATGTGGTAGCACTCTTTAATTCTGTATCTATTAGAGATAAGTGGGTTATATAACTTGGAAACATGTTTAAGGTTGGTTGGTTGGGGTTTTATGGCACAAAGTCGAGAAAAGACATACTGCGCGAGATTATGTGTAAAAAATAGAAAATCAAGGCATTCTAGTAAAAAAATCTTGCATAAAATCAGTAAAAACTAATAACCAGAAATTCTAAAAAGATAGAAGCAAGTTGCAAAGGTTGAAAAGTAGATAAAAAGAAGGTACATGCATCTGGCTGGGGCTCCCATCCAGATACCAGTCAGAAAAGGCATGAAAAAGCATGTTCAAAATAAGGTAAAAAAAAAAAAAGACTAAGAATAATTTCCTCACGTTAATTTTCTAAAAGTTACACTTTTAAATTTGTGTACGCCCCCTACAAAAAAATTCCCATTCAGTAAAATTTGCCCCATAAACTAATGAGGTTATGTACAAAGTTTGACAATTTTATCCTCCAAAGTATCAGAGATATGAAGATTAAAATATGCTGACTAAAATCACTTTTCAATGGTTCTCGAAGGGAAAAAAACCACGTCGCGTGATCGCGATTCAGGGGTTACAGAAATTATGAAAGAAAATAACTTTTTGCACTCTAGTAATAAATATTTACATTCAAATACAAGTATAAGCGTATAGCCACTGACCATCTATGCTGAAAGATATCTCTGAGACGTTTCATGATAGAAGCTGACATTTTGAAGATCACCTTATTAGTATTTGGGGCACATTTTACTAATTGTGATGTTTTTTTTTTTTTTTTTTTTTTTGGAAAACATCACAAGAGTGAGAATTGGAGAGAGGAAAGTTTTCTTAGTGAAATCTTTTTTCTTGCATTTTGAACATTTTTCTTTTGAACATTTTCTCAATTTTTTTCTCAAAAGTATAATTAGAATATTACAGGCGAAGATCGTAAAATAGTTTTAGTAGGCGATTTTAATATAGATTTCAATTTGGGAGAAGGGTTTTATTAAGCAGAGAAGACAAATACTTTACACTCATAGATTATGATACACTTTCCAAATGGTATTTACAAATATGAAGTATAGTTAAAATATGCCTGACGGAGATTGTTAAACAGTTTTAGTAGGCGATTTTAATATAGATTTTTATTCTGAAGATGTGTTTTGTGGAACTAAAAATACAAACCTGGCACATTATGAATTATGATGCTCATTCCGAACGGCATTTAAAATTGTGAAGTATAGTTGGAATATGCTTGGCGAAGATTGTAAAACAGTTTGAGTAGGTGATTTTAAGATAGATTTCGATTCCATCGATGTGTTTTATGGAACAAGGAAGAAAGGAACACTCATGAATTATGATAGACTTTCGACCTTAATGAAATAAGGAAGAAAAAATAGGGAGGGCGCATGGATTATGATACGCTTTTAATATATATAACACTTTATTGCGTACTTAAAATGTGCTTCCGAATTTTTAAAAATTCTTTGAGCGCATCTGATGTATAGTCGACTTACAAAATTTGATTACAATTTTTTCAACCGTTTTAGCTGTAGAGCTCTGCTTACCCCTTTGAACCGCAACCATTTCCCAATGCTGAAAATGAGGCAGACGTTGCCATCGCTCGATTTAACTACCAGCAAGATGGCCGATCGAATAGTTCATCGCGTGCCACAGATCTACGACCGTATTCACCAAATACCTGACACGTGGATTAGACCAAATGCACGTGTTAAAGTCATCGGCAAGATATCTTACTTTAACATGCGAGTTAGGGTTAATTCACGTGTCAAGTGTTTGGTGAATAAGTAAAATTGCGTCAAACGTGCCAAATGTCGCCAATCTTGTCGAATGTTTGACGAAATATTGCCAAATTTGGCGCCAAAAATAAATTCCCGTAGCTGAAGTCAGCTAAGCGATAGAGCCAATATTTCTCGAGAAGTTGAGAATACCCTATGTTAAGCAATGGGGACATCCGAAATTCCCTATCTCGCGTTGCAGTTGATCAAATTTTATACAACAAACTGTAAATTTTAATTATATGACGTGTAAAATGTGAATTATAGTGTACTTTAATCCTCAGAAGAGCGGGTCACCCCGAAAAATCGTAGCAATACCTATCATGAAATGAGCATTATACTTGTATGTTTCATGTCTAGTATTTTAATGGAACTTTATATGATTTAATTTTTTTTTTAAATCGTGACGGTTACAATTATCCCACTTATACATAACTACACCAGCCAACCATATGTTCATTTTTCTTTAAAAAGTCCTGATTTAAGATTTACATTTATTTATTTTATGCTTAAAGCGAAGACTTTCATCCAGCTACTCTGGTAAGTATTTAAAATTGAGAATGCAGTATTTTAAAATTATTATTGGAACTAGATTAAATTTGTAGATATAACACTTTTATATTTTCTTGTAAAACGTATTTATTTTCCTGTTCACTCACTGTGAGATTTATATACACATTCACTCTTTTCAGAAACATCGCGTTCTTTTAGTCATAAATATTAAGCCAGCCTTTCATTTTTCAGTTCATGATTCATTCATACATGTTTCATAGAAGTTGAAATAGCGTCTGTCATTATATATTTCTGCAATATTTGATGTTTTCCTTCAGATTAAATTAACGTTAGGTAAACCAAGTAAATATACTACCTTACTGAATTTCACGCTGCAGTTTTGAAATGCCTTGCGGTTCTGAATTTCAGACGAATTTTATTAAGTACGACAATTTTTGATTTAAAATGTATTCCCCTGTAACATAATAAACCTTCAAGATATAATAAATTGATGGATAATCTTCCATAATTTATCAAGTGATTGAAACTCATAAACTAGATTAGTTCTAGTTCATTTTAAAGGAATAAATTGTTGCAATATAAATAAATATAGATATAGATATATCTAAGTCGTATCGTAACCGAAATAACTGATCGAATATTCGGCACTGACACGAAAGATGACTTACAGATGTCATCTTTCGACATCTGCATTGAAGTTGTCCGATGTCGCATCATAGGGGGGTCGCATCATAGATCTCAAAGAAGACGATTGGTCGAAAAGACAGATCGGCCGGCAAACTGGACGAAGGCATAAGGTAGTCAGAGCCGTGACTAGAAAGATGTTGAAGGGAAACGCGCCACGGGGTCAGTGCTAAGAGGGGCGCCAATATCGGGTATTGTTTCATAGAGGGGAGTTCTAACTATGATTCGCCGCGCGTGACGTTAACTCTAGTAAAGGCACTGATGGTAGTTGCTGCATATTTGAACCAGTGGCTCACATAAATCATAGTTTGTTGTAGAGTAGCTCTGACCTTCAACTGACCATCAATGCGCAAGGTGGCCAGGACACAAATGAGAATGATTCAGATGGAGCACACAGAAGAGTAGCTAAGACTGCACCGACAGAGACTATCAATTATTCGAAGCCATTTTCCAACTTGTAGAGATCCACTGATAACAAGTGATACACTTTGTATACAGTTAGTTGTGTCTGGGCTCAGGACTCGGCGATCAATACAGCGACCGTCTCTCATGATCAAGCTCGTGACAAAGTTTCATCGGGAAAAAAAATAGCGACGAATCCAGCTTTTCATTCGAAGGTAATTATTTCCTTGTATGTGACTGGGGATGACGAGGGGTCAGCTGTCGAATCCAAAATTGGATAGGTACACACTACACAGTCATTACCTGGTGAGACAGCCTGGAGAACGATCTCTTGTGACAGGCGATTATATTTAGTCGTGCTACAAGGAACTCACCAGTTTCAAGATCGTCCACGATATTTTACAGCCTATAGTATCAGACCGGCCAGGTTATATTTGGTAGACTTGGCAATGCTTGGCCACATCGTTACAGGACATTCGATTCTTAATCGACTCCATGCCGCACCGATTATCTCTTTCTATTGTCTTCATGGATGGTTTTTGCCATCTATTTGAGAGAACATACTTTGTATTGCTACGCTTTAAAAAAGCAGTACATTGTTCCGTTATTTTGATGCTCTGTTCATTTACTCGCACTTTTTACAGATGCCTAGTTCAGTAGCCGTGCTTCAGTTCTTTCTGCATACATACCTATGTTTTGTAACCGAGTGTACTAAGTATTACTATTCGCTATATTTAAGATACTATATTTAAATAAATTTTCAGTATTATTTGTTTAATAAGAGAAGTCGCTTACTTTATGTTGTTTGATTTATATTTTTTAGTACAGAATAAAAACTCCCACAGTTCACAACTCTCACTTGATTATTGGTTCTTGAAGATATTGATTTTGGTAAGTGGGCATAGTTTTCCTATTTAAGTAGGCATGGTTTTCCTTTAAGAGGCTATGGATTTCAAACGAACTAATTTCGATAAAGTGATATGGAAGGAAAACACACGCAGATTCATCTTTAACAATACTTACTGAGGGACAGTTTTGTTTTTAGTGCTATTGATATTTATTCTCAAAATTTCATTTAAGTCGCATCAGCTTTGCAGCCATCTTTCACGGGTAAATTCGCAAAATTGGAAAATGAGTGCATCATGAGTAAAAAAAAAAAATCATAAAATAAATTAAAATTTGTTAATAAGTTTGCGGAAAGAGGGAAGCAACTTGTTGATTTATAGTTGCCTGTTAGCTAGTTAGTGCAAATTTTACCGAAAGTAAAAGAATCTTTTAGAATTTGAACATCTTTTGATAATTAACTTATTAAAAAAAGTAGTTGTAAAGATTATAAGACTAATTTGTTACACGAAATGGGTGTACACTCGATGTACATAAAAAAGTTGCACCACCGAATGAAGTTTTAGACAGGAGCCTATCTATCGCGCAGTGGCACGACAGATAGAACGAGGGGTTATGCGACTTTACGTTGACCTTCGAATGTACGCAACTTAATGCTTTTTAAAATCCAATTATAGATCTTTCACTGAAAATCAGATCCCTATTTTTGAATATTGTCCACATCGGTAACTGCTATTGAACCCCAAAAGGGATATGACAATCTCTGATCTAGCGTGTATATACACCCCATGCACTCCGTAGTCTTCAGTGGTAATTCGAGAATCAAACACGCTACTACAGTGAAACCTGTTTTTAAAGACCACCACTGGGACCAAGAAAATGAGGTCTTTAAGGAGAGTCGGTCTTTGAATTCAGGTAATACGATACATTTTGACAAAATTTTAAGCGTACTTAATTTTATCAATAGAATTGGAATTTATTTGATAATTACCTGTCATCACTGAAAAGGGTTTTATATAGTAGATATAACATAATGAAAAGCATGTATGTACTTAGTTTTTTATAATATGTAGAGAAAGACAGTGAGATTTATATATGTTTTAATAAAAGAAGTTAGAATATGCTTAAATTGAAAAAAAATTGAAAAATATAATAAAATTTTGTGTTGAATTTTGCGTGCTTAGCTCTCGCCAGTATCGGTATCGCTCATTGGTCGAAACAATGACGTCATTCTCTATAGTATTTTCCTACGGAGCGCAGAGTTTGTGATGGAATTATTTTTTGAAGAAATGTTTAAAAACAATTGTGCTGAACGATTCACTGTAATGTCTAAATGCGTAAAATTCTATTTTCAATAAATATCCTCCAAGAAGCAGTAACACAAGTAATTGCGTGCATGCCGCAATTGCGTTCACAGACTCCATGGATTATTTAGTGACTGGAAGCTGTGTTACAATTCAACTAAACAAGTGTCAACTTTCGTTTTCAACATACCGCGTGATTGCTGATCATTCGAACAACGAACTTACTCAAATAGGGGAAAATAAGATTTTTTTTTAAAGAATTCGCGGTCGTTAAAATAGGATTTTAAATAAATTTGTTTCTTATACATAGCGGTCGTTGGTCGCGTCAGGCAGGTGGTCGTTCAATAAGGAAAATAAAACATTATTTATAATTATATGGTACTCGGGACCGCTAAGACATGGTCGACAAGACCAGGTGGTCGTTAAATACGGGGTCGTTCAACACAGGTTTTACTGTATTCGTATATTGGTAGCCACTGCATCATAAAATGTCTTACACTTTTATTGTGTGTAAAATTTATATTCCATATTTTATTTTTCAAATGTTATTAAAATTTTTGTCTTAAAAAAAGCTACAAAGCACTTTGTGCTATACGTTATAAGTGTGAATTGAATCTGAACTTTTAATTTTATAACTAATTCTATAATATTAAAGAAAAAAAAGGAGGCAACAATTAATATTTCATACCCGAATATGACTTATTTTAAAGTCTTTCAAAAAAGCATTTTCTGTATAATTTTTGCGTCCTGACTCCAATAAAAAATAAATAAATAGAGACATCGAAAATTAAATTAGATAAAAGATTTTAGAATATTAATTTTTGACAAAAGTTTTGTATCGTGAAGCAAAAATAAAATTAAAACAAGGAATTAAAAGTTAAGTTCTTTAAAAATGTAAACTCATTTTTTAACCTTACAATAATATTTTTCTTTTGTACTTATATTGTTGATAAAAGAAAAAAATGTGGAAGTTTTAGTTTACGATGGTAAAAAGGAAACATAGCAGGCTGGATCGATTTAATAACTAATGCAATTTTATTGCATTTTTCTAGTTTTAAATTTTCAGCTTAGTTCAATTAATTGAACGCGAAAAAATATGTTTCTCGTAATTAACAGGAAAAATTAGTAATGTAGGGTTTTTATTTACACTGCACATAACTGCAAAATATAATACTGTTACGAAAATCACCAAGTGGGTGTATTTTAAAGCAGTCCAATGAGCACAGTAAACAAAAAATCTGATGTGTCCAACACATGACTTCCTTGCACGTCCATTAGATCAAAAATATTTTCGACGCACTTCCTCTAAATTTATTTGTTTGAAAGAGATAAAATATCAATAATAGTAAGGTTTAGCGATTTCTAGCCAAATAGTTCGATATCGCCAAGCTGAGTTCAATTTGAAAGATTTCCTTCTGACACTTTATTTGGCGATATTTCACCAAAAGCCGACAAACTTGAGATAGTCAGCGAGATTTTGGGGATAGCCAAAGTAGTCATTGACCACAGACTTTCAATGAATTGAATGCATCTATACACCTCAATGTATTCAAAGTCATTTGGCTCACCATGTAAATAAATTCTCCGTCGATTGCTGTCAAAAAAGATATTGAAAACAGTTAGATATTACAATAGTTCTAAATACAAAGTTAAAAAATCTACGGGTTAAAGTTTTAGAGTTATACAAAATAGGAAATAATTTTTGGCGCCAAATTTGGCGATATTTCGGCGAAACTCGTCAATGTCGACGACATTTGGCGAGATTTTAAGCATAAACCAAACAATGACAGATTATCACCAAATTTGGCGATATTTCGCCAAAACTCGCCAAGAACGATGACAAATGGCGATACTTTGGGCATGGACCAAATGACTGACTATCGCCAAATTTGGCGATATTTCACCAAAACTCGCCAAGGTCGAGGACAGACGGCGAGATTTTGGGCATGTACCAAACAATGACTGTCTACAGTTGTATTATAATGAAGATGTCCATAGACATTATGGTACTGAAATTCTTTTCGGTGGTCTTGTAAATAAACTCTCCAGTAGATTGGAACCAAAAATCGAGATGCACAACTAGATGTTACAACATTCTTGTATATGAAATTTCATAATAGTTTTTGAGATTTGAGAGTTAAATATGCACACACGTACACCAAAAGTCGCCAAGCTTGGCGACTTTTGGCATAGTTCTTGAGGGAGGCACGTGACCGTGGTCGAACCATTACCTAACTTATGTGGTAGGACGGTATTGTGCTTGAAATGGATGAATGCCCCTAAAATTGCTATTGACCGTAATGTATTGGAAATCTTTGGAGTGTTCCTGTAGCAGAACTATAAATGATAAAGACACTTTTTTTAATGGAGAAATTCATTTTCTAACTCTTTACAGCATATATCACTTCTGAGTCGTTTGAAATAGCCCAATACCTCTAAAAAACGCTTTGATGAATTTCGGCCCATAGAGCGTAATGTATTTCGAATCTTTTGGGCGGTCATGTAGATAAACTATTCAGTCGAATGGTACCGAAAGGGGAGGTGCACAACTAGATGTTACAACAATCTTTAATATAAAGTTTCAACATTCAACGCCTAACAGATTTTGAGATATGCGAGTTTAATGAATTTCGGCCCATTGAGTGTAATGTATTTCGAATGTTTTGGGCAGTCCTGTAGATGAACTATCCAGTCGAATTGAACCAAAAGGGGAGGTGCACAACTAGATGTTACAACTATCCAAAATATGAAGTTTCGACATTCTACGCCTAATAGCTTTTGAGTTAGGAGAGTTTAATGAATTTCGGCCCATAGAGCGTTCCCATATTTCGAATCTTTTGGGCGGTCCTGTACATAAACTATCCATTCGATTGCCACCAAAAGGGGAGGTGCACAACTAGATCATAGAACAATCCTAAATATCAAATCTCAACATTCTACGACCAATAGTTTTTGAGATATGCGAGTTACATACATACATACGTACGTACGTACGTACGTACGTACGTACGTACATACGTACGTACATACGTACGTACGTACAGACGGCATGGAAAAACTGGCCACAGTAGACTCGCCACTGGTCAAAATGAGTTGCAGACGCGTTAATATGATCGTGCATGCTAGCCTACGATGAGATGCATCGAAAAAAAATTTTAAATTTAATTTAGAGGTAGTCAAAATCGGTTTTTATGTCGAAATTTGGCCCCCAAAATTTTTCGGGATCACATTACTTCCTTATACTACGTACAAGGAAGTAAAAAAATAACACTTTATACCACGGCTCGCAGCTCAATAGCTCAAAATAATACAAGAAACTTTAACATGCATTAGCTAAAATCATAAATAAGCACCACAATAACGCGATTCATATCACAGAATCAACCGTGCGCTTCAAAGTCTATCACTCAACTGAACTCCCTGGAGAGAAATCCTAGCGCTTTTATAGAGATGATGACGTCACCAGAATTGACGAGAAATTTCTGGAACATTCTTATCAAATTGAAATATGGTCTCGAGACATGAATTTTCTAGAAGCCACCATTGGTCGCTAAGGTCGCCAAATCCGTCGCCAAGTGTGTCGCCAAGGTTACAGGGTTACTTCCACAGGTTTACCATTATCTGAGGACTTCGCTATTATGCCTGTAAAACTAGTTTCACGGTGGTGCATGCAATACGAGAGATAATTAAGTTATTATTTCGCAACAATACTTTTCATTAAGGTTTTATTTGAAATTAGTGTGAGTTTAAGTTCAATTCCCAGATTCAGATTGGTTGTTAATTTGTCCATTGTTAATTTTCATAGGTGGTGACATTGGGCGGCCTTGCGGCACCCTCATAATGAAGAATCCACCACTTCTGATCTCGGTAGTTACGAAAGCTTCTTTCTAGGGGAGTGCGCCATGAAAAAATCTATTTGGAATTAGCTGTATTCGATTCTAAGAAACAACATCAAAATCTTCTTATAAATAAAAATGAAATTATGTTTGTTTGTATGTTTCTTTGTCTGTGGATTTGATTTGTATACAAATCCACAAAAATGGACCTATCAGCCTGAAATTTAGCACAGATATGTAAAATAATATAGAATAAATCGTAGTCCACTTTAAAACTTTGAAAGTCCACCCGTTCCCGGAATTTAAGAGATTTTTTATGCTCTCCACGCAAAAAGCTTTCCGTAATTGTAACCCCTGAAGTGAAAAAAGTGTGAAATAAGGATCGTGGTTGCCATGTGTGGCGATTTTGCCGAATAAAATGTTTTAAATTCTCAAAGTAAAAATAAAAGAATAATAATGATTTTTTTGTTAGTTTATATTCGTAAGGCTATTTTTTTTTAAATTATAATATCGTGTGCAAGGGAAATCAGAGCAGGAATGAAATGTTTTATACGCAAAACAATAAGAATTGAAGGTTTCCGAGGCTAATGTGTAAAATTTTTTAGTTTGGCGAAAAAATAAAGTGGGTGAAATATCGATTTTGAGTAAGTGAGTTCTTGCGGTTTGCACAGTTTTCGGCTTGGCGCAATTTATTGAGAGCTTAAGGAAATAGATTTTTGAAAACAAGTGCAAAGGTTTTATTAGAATACAGAGTTAAATTTTAATGATCCGTGCAGAAATAATGCAGTTATTAAGGGAATTTCAAGCGATCTATCTACAGAATTCTCGCCAATTGAGTACATTGATTTAAGTTGGGGGAATTCCGCCAAATTTCAGAAAATTGAAATCTTCTCATTTAGTACATCGGAGTAACGATGAATAAAACACATTATAGTTGATAATTTAAAAAAATTCGGCTGTATTAAGGGATTCCACTTTTCAAATAAATGCGTGCTTTACTCTTTGGCCGTCGAACCATTTCCCATATTGATTGCTGCTAAGTCAATGCTTCGAATGATTCCCTGAAAAAACTCTTGCAAAATGGCGTATGTTGGCACTTTGGCGAGGCTTAGATTTGAAACTGGATTTTATTTGAGACTGGGATATATAATGGCAGTGGTTATAGATAAAAATGAATGTTGGTATGTGTGTATGAGGTTGAAAAACTCCAGCACCGTTGAGCACCGTTGCACCATGAAATTTGGTTCACCTAAGTCTTTTATCATGGAGAAGCTTTTTATGCTATCCGTTTTCCTCTAACTTGCCACCAGGTGGCGCAGCAGAACGTCGAATTCTATTCCGTTTAGCCGTTTACTATGCGAATATCGTCCAACTGATTTCGATGAAATTTGGTACACGCGGATATTAGAACACGGAGAATATTTTTCAGTATCCATTTTGCTGTAACTTGCCGCTAAATGGCGCTGCAACGCATCAACTTCTATACCGTTCGACTGATCGGCATAAAATTTCTTATACTTACACATTTCAGCACCAAGAATATATTCTAACTGTGTTCCTTTTGATGTTACTCACCACTAGATGGCACTGCAATGCATTATTATTTTAACTCGCCACTAGATGACGCTGCAGCAGGCCAAATTCTTGACCATTCAAACGGTCGCTATGAAAATCAGTATACATAGCTATTTGAACAATGAGAATATTTTGGCGTTATCCATTTTGCTGTAACTTTCACTTGACGGCACTGTAGCAAATCATTACTTTAATTAACCACTAGATGGGGCTGCAGTGTATCACTTCTTGACTGTGCAACTGATCGCTATGAAAATAGGTATACATAGATATTTGAACACGGGGAAGAGTTTCGCGTTAGATGTTGCGTCAACACATGAACTTCAGTGCTGTCCAGCCGATCGTCCTGAAATTTCGTATTCATCGATATCTGAATGCGAAGAATATTTTCGCCGTATCCGTTTTGCTAAAACTCGCCACTAGATTGCGCTACGCCGCATGGCCTTCTGCACCGTACAAACGATTGCCTTGAAATTCGGTATGCATGGTTATTGAACACAATATAATGCGATATCCATTTTGCTATATCTCTTCATTACAATAAATAGTAATCACCACAAATCGTAATATCAAAAAGTCCATTCATTCCCGTACGAAGAACGGGTACTTCAGCTAGTAAATAAATAAATAAATACATAAATAAATAAATAAATTAATTGATTATCAAATAAAATCAATGTTG
>JAWZYV010001079.1:0-35576 GCA_038373885.1 Cheiracanthium punctorium | reverse complement strand
CGACCATAACCTAATGCATCCGGGAATAAAGTTGTCAGGGCACTTGTTCTTTCCCCCGTTTCTGTACTTCAAAACAGGTGTCTGTAAAAGCTTCCTCTCCCTGTAGGGGAAGAAGTCTTTCCTCTCCCCTACCAAACCAAAGACAAGGTATGATCATGTCTTGAAAAGGTTGAGAAGTAAGGTGATGAAATCTTGCAGGTTCTGCCGTTTTCTGGGACGAAAATTTTCCAGAATGAGCCGGAGCGAAAAGCTTAACCTGACATTTTGACTAGCTTTTATTACTTACTAGCTGCGTGCCCGTTCTTCGTACGGTAGGAAAAGAAAATTTTCCTTACATGTGTAATTCGAAATTATACGTGATGTGGAATTAAAAAAAAAAAGAGCAAAATTATTTGACTCTTAATGTAAAGTTTGTGTTATGAGTACTAACCTGATCATTGCAGTATAATGACTCAAAAAACTACGTCAGTGTCATTCACTATCAAAAAAGTGGAAAGCTTAATGGTTTGCGGAGAACTCCTGGCTTTCAAAATGTCTTATTTCTACATAATACTGTTTTTTAGGCTCAAGTTGTAGCATTAAATACCTAAGACACTACATGAAATGGAGCACCATTTATTTCTTTCCGAACATGTACCATATAAGGAAAGTATTGTAATCATGAAAAAATTCGACTTCGAGATTTTGGTGTATTTACATGTTTTGAGGTTTTCTGAATTCATTTATGCTATTTTCAAGAGATGTTTTTAAAATAGCTGGCACCCGCTCTTCATACGGGAAGAAGGGAATATTTTACTACTAAAATCATATCTGCATGTGACAAAACAGAATTTCATTTTTAAAAAAGTTCAAGTAATCTCCTCTGTTGAAATGACTGCGGGATATATTAACGCAAATTAGAATTACTTTTCGTTTAGTTGGTTGTAAGACAACCGTTGAAAAAGGATAAACACTTTTAATTCCATGAAATATTTATTAACGTGATACATTGCGATTTATTCATATTATCTTTATAAATACTACCATAATAATACTACCTATTACGTACATTAATACTATCTATACTCGCTTCTCCCTCTTCAAGGCTCCCTTAAAAGAAACAGCTTATATTATTTGGCCTCAATGGGATCTTGTGATTCTGTGGCGATTCTTTGCAATTTACGCATTAGCATAAATAATAATCATTTCACATAATGGTTGCCATTAAGGAAACTCTCCATATATATTTAATTTATACATAGTTTTATAAGATTGGCGTATTTAGCGTCGCAAACCATTTCATCTTACTGTGGGGAGAAAATATCCAAGGGGTGCCATTTTAAATATCCATGTATCTAATATAGCGATATCTTTTATATCCTCCATAGTCCTGTCTCCTGAAAAACATCAAACTGTGTAATCTCGAGGAGCTACTTATTCCCATTTTAATTGTGACAGGGCGTTAGAGTTGCAGAGTTTACAAATTTCACGCATTTTTTTTTATTTATGACGTCACTGTTTGACTGCCGTAAAGGATACCCCGGTAGATTGAGGGAGTTAATTTCGATATTTCGCATAATTGTTTTCAAACGGTATCATTAAAACTTTGCGTTGGACCTTTATGGAGGAACGTAATTCAACGTTAAAATAAAACTATACTCGCAACCTGCATGCGTATGTTAGGCAACGCCTGCGCTAAATTAAATGCCAAAAATAAAAATAGTAAATAGAAAAAATTTAAAATATCGCGCTTTGAAACGAACTTTGTAACTTTTAAAATGAACATTTTCAGCGCCGTGAAAACATTTCAATTTTTAAATAAGCACCGGATTAAAATACCACTTCTAATAATAATAATCGTGAATTTCTTAGTTTATTTCTATAGTAAATTTTAATCAAAATATCGTCTCCCTGTGTTGAAAATAGAGCTGGAATAAATGAGTTAAAATTATGGAGTAATTTTTACGTATCTTAAAGCATTTCACGTCATAGATCCTCACTTGCGAATTGAAATTCTGATATCCCATTTAAAAACTCGATTGGTTGAGAAAACCCTTTTTTCTAATCCTTTCTGTGGCAACAACCGTAGATAAATTCTCGTGCCGTGATCGCAATGTAATGAATGGCGTAAGATCGCGTTGATGCTATTAAATTCTAAACATTAGGCTGCATTAAAATTCGTAAAAAATCATCTAATTTACATAATTTTTTCGTTTTTATTTTAAAAGAGGGAGAAAAGAATGTTTCACGATTTGTCAAAATATCAAAAAGTTATGACGGATAGAATTCAAGATGCGACAGTTTTAAAATTATTTTACGAAAAACAATCGCTAAGCAGATGCTTAGTAAAAAAATTCCTAAAAATCGGTAAATCATGTTACGTATTCAGAACAAACTGTTTTTAAAAGAAAATTTTCTCCTCTATCCGATGATACAAATGCCGTTTTGCTGCGAGCGTAATTTCCGCCGTCATTACGAATTAGGTGAGAAAAAATGCCAAAAATCGCATAAAACATAAAACAAAAAAAAATCTAGGTCGAATTTTGAAAAAATTGCTTCGAGGTGCACAACTACATATTTACATCTTCCCGAGTACCAAATTTGGTGTTTCTAGGTGTAGCCGTTTGTCCGTAAGCTGCCGACAGACACACACACAGACACCTTCTTTTATAATAAGTAGAGATTAGTTGAGGGACTTCAAGAGAACTGAATTACATTTAAAAACTATAAAATGGTAATTTCTATTTTTCTTTGGTTGGGGTAAAATGATGGTAGGTTAGACTTGGCAAAGCTCTATAAGGTACTGATATTTCTATTTCTACTTTAATATTTCTGAAACAATACTTATAATCAATGAAATTGACATTTTAATTTGCCTATTATTGTAAAAAATTAATTTTGTGGAACCAGTAGCGTAGCCAGGAATTATTTTCGGGAGTGACTGAGAGCTCGAAAAACTAGTATGGAATATAACAGCAAAAAAATGGTAAAATGCGTTAAATAAAACATGTTTCGATAAATCTTTTTTTGGGGAGCAGGGTGTGGGTGGGGGAAGGAAAGGGAACCCTTTTATTTCGGCTACAAATGTTCGCAAATAAAAATGAATTCAATAAAAGGAATAAGAAATTCATAAATCGAATTGGAAATATTTTGCAGTTGTAAAAACGCACGAGAAAAGCTTGCAGCAAGTATAAAATACGAGTAGGTTTAAAATCATCTTTCAAAACTGTCATTTTTTTTTAAATGATAAAACCTAACATTTTATGTGAAGGGCCGTAAATAGAAGAAAATCGTATTGGACGCAATTAACGCCTCAGCTTTAACTTAATATTAGCTTAAGATACTTTGGAATGTGACTTATAGGTGAAGTTAGACATACTTCACTTTGATAGAGTAGTTATTCTTCTGAAACCATCCTAGACACTTTCCTTAAAGTCATCATGAGTTACGTGCATCTAACATTTAGTAAGTGAACTGTTAAGGTCTTAATGTTATATCGTACACACATGGAGTCACTATGGATATGCGAAAGTAAATATTTTTCGTTGAAAGACATTGAAAATGGGATTCAAACTTTTCGATCAGACAAGTCTTACAGGTTAGACTATTATTAAGGAGAGAACTTGGCACTCGAAGTTGAATAAAATAGTTTTAACGAATATTCAATACGGTAGCCGAAAAAAAGTACGATTTCTTCAAGCAGAAAACTTAGTCCTCCTACCAAGGCACTCCCCATCCTAGGCAGATACCCCGCGTGCAGGTTTGCCTTAACACACAACACAACTCAAGCAGAAAATGGACGAGGTTATCCATAAATGTTTACTTTGTAACGTAACAGCTTTCAAATGCTGTGTTAAGTATTATGTTTGACCCAAAACCCCGATTTACATAAATGAGATATAATCCCTTCCATTAACCCTTTGAGGCGCAACCCTTTCCCAATGCTGTAAAAAGGTAGCCGTTGCCATAGCTAAATATGGCAACCTAGAATTTTCTTTTGAATTTGACACTATGCAACTACAGTAGATTCCTATAACACGGTAGATACGTTCCGTCTTATAGGAATCCGTGTTGTACGGGTCCTGTGCTATACTCCACCTGGAGTGCGGATTGCGCGGGATAATCGCGGCAAAACTTATTTGCACCCCGTAAAAATACAAAGATGTTTGGTATTGCCATTCAAAAGTTATGCTAATTACAGGAGCTAAAGCGTCATAATAGCAGAACATATGTCTCATTTTACCGTGCTGTACGAGTCTCTTTTAACGTGTTACACGAAAACGATCGTAATTTTTTCGCCGTGTTCTACGAATTCGTGTTGTAGACCCGTGTTATGAAGGGGTCTACTGTAAATTCTTAAAAATAAAACATGAAATTAGTTATTTATTTAGAGCGAGTTGACAGTGAGACCAACGTCAGTTTTATGTAACAAGTGTGATACTGCATTAAGAATTTGGTAAGGGTGATAAACTTTATCGCAGAAGTTACGTCACAAATGTTTTCATTTGAAATGAGACGATTTTCACGAAACCTGTGTGCAATTTTGCCTTATAACGTACGTGGTGCATCTATTATTTCATGTAGGTTTTGTTAATTTAGGTGAAATTCAAAAAAGTTATCTGCAAAATAACTGCGCTAATGCATTGTCCACGCTTTAGGAAATGCAAGATAAAATAAAATAGTTGTCAACATCATGTAATTTATTCATCTGGTATATATTAAATGCTATAATTAAGCTTAAAAAACAAAATTATATGATGTAGAAATCAGGCATTTTTTGAAAGAGAGAAGTTTCATTTGCATACCGTAAAGATCTTCTTTTTTGATCGCCAGTGACACTGACGATGTTTTTGTGTCATCAGGTTGCAATCATCTTAGCACTCATGACGTCAACTTTTAGTCACGATTCAAGTATTCTTTTCACGTTTTGAGATTCCGTATTACTGGGTTTAATTCGAATTATATGTGTGAGGAAAATATTCATTTCCCACCGTGCGGAGAACGGGCAAGCAGTTAGTACTTCATTTAAAATAAGTAAAAAGCAAATAATATTTAAATGCAGTTTCTTTAGTCGCAAACATATTTGTTATTCACACATGCTTCGTTTCTCTCGGGACCTAATTCTAAAGCCGACGCGGACGAAGTCGCGGGTAGCCGCTAGTTATAAATTAAAAACCGTTTTTACGTTGCCATGCTTGGCGAGTTTCGCCCGTATCATATGATTCATGTTTTGAGCTAACAAGAATGCTATTACTTCAATAAAGAAGCACGTGCATCTGAGAAACATTAAATAATACGGAAATTATGCCAGTTTTATGCCAAATATATCTATTTCTAATAATAAAAATGAATGTTCTCCAGACAAATCTACAGAAAGCAGAACTTTCAAAAATTTGAGCATGTCTGGACTCATGACTTCGGTAAAGTGTACCTGAGACTCGGAAAATTTAATTACTTTCCTAACTATTAATTAAAAGCCGTTTTATCGCCCGCACAAAATGATTTATGCTTTAAAAAAAAAGCAGAAATTCTATTTGCAAAATCACATGCATTTGAAAAACTTGGAAATTATGTTGATTTTACGCCAAATTAAAAAGCATAAGTAAAGAAAAGGGTTATCCCGGCTGTCCGCCAAAACGAGCGATTTTTTGCCGAAATGAATGCCGGGCACATGAAATTATTAATGGTTTTGAATACGACTGCCAACCGTTTGGCAACTCATTTGACGAAAAAACAGTTTGGCGGGAATGACCGCCGAGATAATACGTAATTACCAAGAAAAGGCCAGATGTGTTTCTTAAAGTTCATAAATTTCCAAATCCTACCAATAATATAAATGCGTACGTTTATGTGTTTGGATGTTTTTGACTGAATCACACAAAAATGGTTGAACGGATTTGGAAAAATTTGTAATGAAAATAGCTCATGTTCTGGATTAACATACGGGCAGCCTTTCAAGCATATCTATATAAGTAAAATTAGACTTGTCTGTACATTTCTTGGAATTAAAAAAATTTGCGATTTCTATCTGTTTCAAGCACCTGGGAATCCGGTGCGACCCTCAAAAAAAAAAAAAAAGTTTGTCTGTCTGTCGTTCTGTCATTCTGTCATTCTGTCCGTGACGCTTTTTTTGTTCAAGCATCACGTAAAAACGACAGAGGCGAATAATATGAAATTAGGTGTCATGATAGGTGGTCACTCAACTTAAAACATAGGCGTCGAATTTTTAAAAAATCTTGATTGGATTTTGAGATTTTGCGAAAATCCTTTTAAACTGCCTAAATTTGTGTCCGAGCATCACGTAAAAACGACTGAAGCAATTGAAATGAAATTTGGTATCATGATTGGTTGTCCATCAACTTAAAACACAGGTGCCGATTAAAAAAAATCTTGATTAGATTTTGAGATTTTACGAAAATCGTTTTAAACTGCGTAAATTAGTGTTAGAGCATCACGTAAAAGCGACTGAAGTGATTGAAATGAAATTTGGTATCATGATAGGTGCTCACTCAACTTAAACAATAGGCGTCGAAGTTTTAAAAAATCTTTATTCGATTTTGAGATTTTCCGAAAATTGTTTCAAACTGCGTAAATTTGTGTTCGCACAACACGTAAAAACTACAAAGGTGAAAAAATAGTATTTGGTGAAATGATAGGTGGTCACCTTAAACTATAAGCATCTAAAAAAAAAAAAAAATTGATCAGACTTTGGAATTTTGCGAAAATCGTTTCAAACTGAGTGAAATTTTGTTCACGCATTAAATAATAACGACTAAAGCGAATGGTATGATATTTGGTCACATGATAGGTTGTTGCTCAACATTAAGTATAGTTGTCCAATTTTTTAAACATTTTTATTTGATTTTGAGATTTTATGAAGATTCTCCCAAAATGGGGTTATATTTTTTCAAGTATAGCGTAATAACGACTAATACTAAATTGGGTGATATGATAGGTAGTTGCTAATCTTAATTTATAGGTGTTGAGTTTTTAAAATATTTTGATTACATTTTGAGATTTTGTGAAAATCGTTTTAAAATGCTGAAATTTTTGTTCCAGCATCACGAAATAAAGACTGCAGGGGAGGAAACGAAATTGGGTGACATGATAGGTTGTCACTCAATTTCTAGGCTTCCAATTTTTCAAAAATGTCGATTAGATTTTGAGATTTTGTGAAAATTATTTCAATATGCGTAAATATTCGTTCACTCATCACATAATTACGAATAAAGCGAATGAAATGACCTCTTAGTTACTCTCTTAGTTACTCTAACGCTCTTAGTTACTCTCCAACCTGTAATATTTTAAGAATAAATAAAAATTATAACTTCGCTTTCTTTACTTTGGCAGCATACTACATCCATTCTGTGTGCTCCTACAATGCTGACGAAAGTTCTTGCTTTTTAGAAATTTGCATTCAGTACTAACCCGTCAACGACGGGTACTTCAGCTAGTCTATATAAATAAAACAAAGTGTCAAATGTCCGTGAGTTAGTTTGTCTGCACCTCGCGTAGCTCGGAAACGGGTGATTGTAGCCCTACCAAATTTTGTATAGAAATTCTCCAGTACGGGTCGCGAGATACCTCGAAGCGATTTTTTCGAAATTTGATTTATTTTAGGAGATATCAATAAAAAAAACATGTCGCAAAAGGCTCATTTTTGCTCCGCCATTTCGCAATTGTAACCCTGCAGTGGGAAAAAAGAGAATATAGCATATCTAGGTTGCCTTATTCGGCAAGTTTATTAAATGATTCAGACTCTTGAAGTAAAAATAAAAGAATAACGATTTTTTTTTGGTTTAGATTATTTATAAGATTGTTCTTTAATTAAAAGATCGTGTGCATGTGAAATCAGAGCAGGAATGAAATGTTTTATACTCAAAAGAAAAATAGGATTTGTAAATTTTCCGAGACTAAAATGAGCAACTTTTTAATTCTATAAGAGGATTCTAGCTCTTGGCGCTATTTATCGTAATTTAATCGTCTGCTATTTGGGTTATGAATACACCTGAAAATAAGTTTTGGAAATTTTCATTAAGTTGGAATTGTGCATTTTTCTGCGCAGCTTTTTCTCATCTATCTATAATAATAAAAATGAATGTTTGTAAATCTGTCTGTCTGTATGTATGCGGCCTTCAGACAAACCTACTGCACGCAGAACTCTGAAAATTTGAATATATAAGACCATGAGTCCGATAATGTGCACCTGAGAATCAGAATTTAAAAATTTTAATTACTTTTTTAATTATTAATTAAAAACCGTTTTCAGGATGCCATGCTCGGCGAGTTTCGCCAGCATGATACTGTGAAACAAAATCGCAGGCATTGGAAAACATGAAATGGCACGGAAATTTAGTCAGTTTTGCGCCAATCTATATCAATAAAAATGAATGTCTGAATATCTGCATGCGTGCGATGTCCAGAAAAAACTACTGGACGCAGAACTCTGAAAATTCGAACATATGAGCCCATTCCTTCGGTAATGTACACCTGAGGCTCAGAATTTTGAAATTTTAATTACTTTTTAAATTATTAATTAAAAACCGATTTTAGATCGTCATGTTTGGCGAACTTTGGCCTCATGAAAAGATTTATGCTTGAAGTGAGTGGTAACCGCAAAAGTAAAAAACCGTTTTTTACGTTGCCATGCTTGGCGAGTTTCGCCCGAATGCTACTATAAAACAAATCGTTTGCACTTGAGAAGCATGAAATGGCACGAAAATTTCATCAGGTTTACGCCAAATCTATCTATCTCTATAATAATAAAAATGAATGTTTGTAAATCTGTCTGTGTGCGGTCTCCAGACAAATCTACTGCACACAGAACTCTGAAAATTTGAATATATAAGCCCATGAATGCCGATAATGTGCACCTGAGAATCAGAATTTTAAAATTTTAATTTCTTTTTTTAATTATTAATTAAAAACCGTTCTAAAACGGAAATTTTCTTACCCTGTGTTACAAATTTTGGGAGCAACCCGCTGTTCTGGGGTTTAAAACAGTTTAAAATTCGTATTCTACGCGTTAAATACTTAAATTTTGCTTTTTGTTGCATCAATATGGAATGTTCTGGAAATCTCGGGTTCTATGGGTCGTAGGTCTTCGAAAACCTAATTTTTAAGGACTTATTTTTGGCGCCAATTTTGGCGATATTTCGCCAAAACTCGCCAAGTTTGACGATTTTTCTGTCATTTGGCGCGTTTTTCCTAATGGGACCTTTGTATGGTATTTAATACGTTTAATGACCTAACATTTCCTAAATTTAAGAAATTTAAATCGAAAATTGTGGATTTTACAAGATAATTTGTTTAATTGGATGAAATATTTAATAACTCCAGCAATTTTGATGCAAATTATACGATATTTCTGGGGGAAATATGTGACGGCCACGGCAGTGAGTTGTCTTTAGTGGTGCGTTTGTAAGTACGTACCTGGAACTCTGGAACCATTATCTGCACATTCTGTTATACAATTGCGGCCTAGAGTACTAATCTGGAGTTGCAGTTTACATCAGATTTTGTAAATCGCATAATTTAAGGGGTTCACGGGCAACGCCGTGCGCGACTGCTAGTTTCTAATGTATTACATCCAGAAAAAAGGTTGTTAGAAATATCAATTTTAAGTTTGTTTAATCACACTCAGAAATAATGATATACTTTGCAACTTAATGAAATAAGGAACGAAAATAGGGAAGACCGATGGATTATAATACGCTTTTAATATATAGCACATGAGTGCGTAATTAAAATCTGAAAGTGTTTCAGATTTTCTTACTTCTTTTTTTTTTTTTTTTTTTTTTTTTTTCCCCTCTCCGTTTTTCAATAACGGCCAATATATCCAGAAGCTCTTCAGAATGAACATAGGACGAAAATAATTTGTTCCTTTTTGTAAGTTTTTATCATTTAACCATCTTATTTTTGTAACCAGGGGCGGCCCGACACAGTCAGCATCGATCTGGGTGCCGGCGTTTTCCCTAGTTAATTCGGGTTTTACCTAGCGCTGTCAGTCAGAACGCGTTTTGCCTAACGCTCTCAGTTAGAACGCGTTTTCCCTAGTTAATTCGGGTTTTGACTAATATCGGGTTTTCACTGTAACATATACATACTATGGTTCCTTCTACACACCTTGTCAACATCGGACCACGTTAGTGCAGTCGCAAAATCGGTATTTAGGATGCCATTTTCAAAATTTAAGTATTTTCTTGTGTTGGATCCATTGATCCAGATTCTTAATTTTGCTACAGATTACTTTTCCTGTGGAAAACTTAAAAAAAAAATAGTAATCTGATGACATCTTATTGCATCCATTTCAACATAAAAACTCTCAGCAGCCATGTAATAGCACAGACCCACACTCTCTTAAGTGACATGAAAGAATCGGGATCCCACGAGCCAAGAGAGATTCAAAATTTTTGAATGGGGCAGGAGAGTGTGGAATTTCGATGTTTGATTTTACAAAACAACCATTATAAACAGTGTCATTTAAGTTTGCATTTTTTAAACATGAATTCTGTTTCACGGCGAAAGAGTTTATACGATAAAACTAATACAAAATTTGCGGAATATCTGCCTTTTGTAATCTAAGTTTTATGCTATGCATAGTAGGGTTATAGTACTTTGACTCGAGACGTTTTCTGACACAGCCGACTGTGCGGCCACGCATCCGGCTGTGTCGGGCTATCTCTCGAGCTCCGTGGCGCCCGATAGGCGATTCCATGGCCCGCCGCGTTGTTGGCAGTTCAATGGATCGATGGAAACAGATGCACTTTTTCGGCCGTGGGCGATCTACCCAGTGGGTCTTATACGTTGAAGGGAAACTGCACTTGAAAGGGTTCATGCCGGCAAAATGAAGCGAACATAAAGTTGCCGCCTTCGCACATCTTGCACTACAGTTCCGGCCTAAGAGCAAATTGCTATGTGTGTGCAAGAATGAATTTTGATGCCCCTTACAATGCAAATGAGTAAAAAAAGACCTCCAAAAAAGGTTATGGGTGTAAGAAACAGTGGGTGTAAGAAAATCTGTGAGAGCTGACTACTTAAATTTGACATTTTAAAGGAATTAAAAACCGCAATCTAAAACTAATGTGCAATAACAAATAATAAACATTAAAGTAAAGTATTTAGTACCTTTTAATTATTATTTTTTGTAATGATAAGTTTTAGCACCGATTCTTGTAACTGCCTTTACAAACTTAAACTGTGCTGCAAACCCCAAATGAATTCTTTTATGCAGTTTATTGTTATGTCTGGTAAAAAATAAGTCATATTTTTTTAACTACAACAAAAAATGTATTTCATTTAGTATTTATATTCGATTTGAGTCTATTCATAACTGAGCAAAATATGGGATAGTAATTGTGACTCTATATCTACAACTATTCAGCTCGCTCATAATAACGGAGGAGGTCTTAGAGCCAGTCCATGTTTTTTTTTTAAATAACATTAGTTGAACGAAAGTTAATATAATCAAACGGCTAAATTGCCTTTAAAATTACAGAAATTTTTCTAGTTTTTATCATATTATTTTTCTATATTTTTCCCATTTCAGGGTTCCACCCAAAGTCGTATGTGTGCGACCGTACACGCCTTAGATAGGCCCTGCCTGCATAGGCATACCGGAGAAGGCAGACACTTCGAGGCGGGGCGAAAATTCGAAGCTGCCGCCCTCGATTTCAGACATATGCATCGACGTAACTTGCTAAGGACAAGAGAAGACGATTGAACCCTAAAATTCAAGAAAAATCAGATATCTCCAATTTGAAAATGGTATTTTTTCAAAATAGGAAACATTTTGACCCCCAATGTTAGATGCGAATTGCGCCAGTGGACATATGAGTTCCTAAAAGGAGTTTGTCGCCCTTGGAAGTGACCGATCGGGTCGAGAAACCGCAGACTGCTCTCCTCCCGCACTCAAGATCCGTAACTGAAGAATTGTACCAACTGCATTTTACAAATAAAATGTATGATTTCGTGATAATATGTAGATTCTCCATTCACTTCAGACTGCTCTTACACTGCGTCATCGACAAGAATTTTATTGGATGAAAGTACCAAAATTTCATGCCAACACTGTGCCAAGTACTCATTGGCCTGTTGCTGCAAAAAAAAAAAGTGATAGCCAGGTGGCAGTAATAGGTTTGCAGGTCATATAGGTTGTGTATGTTATGTTATCTAGTAGATGGACGATGAAACTGCAGTAAATAGTGACACGCTGTAAAACTTATCTTTCTTCCCTTTCTTCACTGGCGGTTTTTGTGGGAGGTACCTTTAGCGAAATATCTAAGTTATATATAATATATACATTGATACTGTGACAAGTTACTACTTCCCCAGAAATGTACCAAGGACTCGATGTGTTTCCCACGATGCGGAAAGCACACTTGACCAGTGCACATTCCAAGAGCAAAGGGGGTCCTTTGATTTTGCCGACCGACCCCACACGACGAGTGCGAACGCACAGGGGGCTTGGAGGGAGATTGGAGGCGAGGCCTTTTGATTTTGCCGACCGACCCCACACGAATGTGGAAACCCTAGGCTGGGCGCTGACAGAGAGCCTCAGAGTCGTTTTGGAGACTGTTCGAGGAGGTCGGACAGAGATCGGCTCTCAGAGGGCGAGAGTTCCCGAATTCCAGAGCGGAAGTTGTTGCTTTTATTTAAGTCTGCAGAATGCAGTCAATGTTTGTAAATGTGTATTTTAATAATCAACGTTAAACAAAAACCTCTACTCCTGTCTCGAGTCTCTTCAATTTTGTTTGTGTTTCCTGTTTAGCATTTGTGGCGAGTCCAAAACGCCACAATACATATAAGTTTTCCAGGATTATGATTAAAAACTATTCAATATAGAGTTTGGTGTAAAAATGTAATCAAAATTAAAAAAAAAAAACGAATTTTATCTTGAACTAAAATATAAAGTCATTGGTTCCTGCCATGCTCTACCGTCAGTTTCCCTCTGTGAACGTTACTGGATAGCCAGAAAAAAGTTGGATTGATTACTGATTGATTTCTATTTTACTTATGTTTTTGTATTTAGATGTCAGTTTTCCTGTACACTTGCCATTGGAAAAAAAATATATGAAACTCCTTTTATCATTCCCATATATGTGTACAGAACGATACAGACGGCTCGGTCGGGATGGGCCCTTAGCTGGGCTCGTTGAAAGAGGACAGGCCGCCAGTCTTGGAGTAGTAGTGGAGGCCGCTACTCGTTGATAATCTTCGGCGGGTCACAGGGGCAGCCCCAGTTCTCGTGGATGTAGCTGTTGATGCAAATTAGTCTACGCTTTTGATCTGTTAGTATCTTTATCGTTTATTTATCACCAGTGTTATTAAAAGACCCTGGACAAATACATATATACTTGACACTCTAGATTTTCTGTAAAGTATGAAAGTACCTCTGATTTTTTTAATCTCATTGATATAGTACAAGAATGCAGTGGCGCAGCGAAGGGGGTGGTTCAGCGGGTCTAAAGCTTCTCCCCCCTCATCTATATCTTTTCTAGTACAGAAAAAGTCCAGTACCCACTTTTAAAAGGAAATAGAAGCTAGACCCCACAGAAAGACCTTACCACAAAGCTCCTCCCACGGAATGAAGCATACGCTTTCCATAATTAAACTAATGAAAACATTTCACGATCAGGGCAGGGCCCGATTTAGTAAAAAAATTGACTATGGGCACAATTTGCCATGGAAAACCCCAACACTGATATCGACGTGAAATTTCCAAAGTGGACCTGCTCACAAAAAAATCATGAATAATTCAGAAAGTACCAAGGTTTATCTATTTGAAATGCAGAAGCATATCCCCCCACCCACCCCTTGGAAAAACATTCTGGCTGCGCTACTGCAAGGATGAAATAAAAATTTTGAAAGCTCACAAGCATCTTCCCTACTAGCAATTTTGCTAGGGCCATCATCGGCTGGCTACGTGGCCGGTGGTAGCCCGAGCAAAATTGCTAGTAGGGTTTAGATACAGCAAAAACATGAAACGTCCGTTTCAAACCAAAAATGTGGTCATAATCGCTGGCAGATGGATGAGCTTAAAGCTGTTATCTTAAATGTCATTACTATACACACCTTGCCAACATCGGACCACGTTAGTTCTTTAAACAAAATCAGTATTTATAATGTCGTTTTCTAAATTTAAGTATTTTCTGGTGGTGGATCCATTGATCAGTATTCTTAGTTTTGCTACACGTTACTTTACCAGTGGAAAACTTAAAAAAAAAAAAAAAAAGATCTGATGATATCTTATAAATTTCAAAATAAAAAAATCTCAGCAGCCATGTAATGGGATAGACCCACACTCTCTAAGTAACCTAAAAGAATCGGGATCCTACGAGCCAAGAGAAATTCAAAATTTTTTAATGGGGCGGGAAAGAGTGGAATTTCGATATTTGATTTTTCAAAAAAACAACCATTATAAACCGTGTCATTTAAGTTTGCTTTTTTGCATTCTATTTCATGGTGAAAGTGTTTATATTATGAAATAATACAACAGGCCCTGATTACCGAATAGGCCCATGAGGCCTAGGCCTATAATAAAAAAAGTCTGGGGGCCTCAAAACTGCAATATTTGTTATTTATACTTGTAGAATGGAATAGGAGAAGGTGACAGGGGGCCTCGAAATAATAGGCCAATATGGCAACGAGGAAGGCTTTAACACAAACAGACATCCAATCTTTGTATATTCACTGCGAAATAGAATATTCGAAATTGTAAAATCTAATGGGAAGAGTATTCCTTACTAACATAGCTTGTATTTTATTCATTGGGTTACTGTCCTTCTACATTTTTTACAGAGTTTCCAATGGTAGAAATTATTTCTGTTGTCATTCATGTTTTATTTTTGAATATCATGGTGATGATATTGATATTTTCTTATTAAATGATCTGTAAAATGTTGCTTACAAAAAAGAAATCCAGTAAAAATAAAAGGTTCCTTATTTTTCTTAAAAAATCTTAATGTCCTACTTTTTTCATGCAATGTAAAAGTACAGTCAAAGTATAATCAGAAGTGACGGATGTTCCCAATTGGGAACTCAGAGAAAACTGGAGGGTAGGGTGCAATTTTTTTTTTCCCAATCTGAATGACGAATATCCTTTATCTAACGGAATAGAAGGCAAAATATGCAGAAAAAAAAGCCTAATTTAAAATATGCCTGTATCTGAATTCAGTCAGGAAAAGATTAAGAGCAGTAGTCGAAAGAAAGGCGTCGGTAATTGTTTTCTATGTAATAGACCGCTGATTTCAAAAGGTGGTCTTAGGGGGAAAAATCTTCATATCGGTTTAGGAGGAAATTTCAGAAAAACTGTTTAAAAATAGCTGTGCCGGATTTTGGATTCTTCGGAGGAGGGGCACGAACATAAAGGTGACGCCTACGCACATCTTGCACGTGCATACCGAGGAGGGCAGAGACTCCGGGGCGGGGCAAAACTTTAAAACAGCCGCACTCGATTCTAGACATAGGCATAGGAGTTCCTTACTGAGGACAAGAGATACAATGGCCCCCTAAAATTCAAGAGAAATCAAAAATTAAAGGTTTTCCATTAAGAGTGATACAATTTAAAAATTAACACATAATTAAAACACATAAATTATTCAGTGAGACACTTTTTTTTTTAAAGCTTGCATGATGCCATTAAGTATGAAGAATAATATCGTTCATGTGAGCACCACGACTTCTCTGTACATACAATGTTCTAACCATAAACTAAAAAAATCTTAATTTCGCAGGCAATATCAACCTGGTTTTCACGGGAGAATCACGGAGAGAAATCCTTTATCCACCCTTATGGGTGGATAAAGGATTTTGGCTGTTTTTAAACGGAATTTCTGTCAAAAAACGAAAATTATCTGTGATGAATGGTAATAGTGAATGGTGAATAAATTATTTTTTGGAAGTATGTAGGTACCCGGTTTTATCCAATAATGTTACTTATTAGACATATTAATGTCACTTATAAGACCTATCTTTCAATTGTGACACAAAACCTGATTCCATAATTTTAAATAATGCTTAAAATCCTTCTTTGTGATATAGGGAAAAAAGAAAAATATCTTTCTGTTATAGGAAAAAAAAGAGAATTTCCTGCCTGAAAAAAAAAAAAAAAAAAAAAAAAAAAAAAAAAAAAAACGAAAAAAAAAAACCGATTCTGTGACTGAAAATAACGTAAAAAAAACCTGTGACTGAAAATAACGGAGAGAAACCGCTTCGTAAGATAACACTTGAACGGAAATGAACCGTTTTCTCCGACAAGTTCCTGAAAAAAACGGTTATTTTCCAGCAGCATTGCTGCCAGACAATGACCGTTTATTTCAGGAACTTTTTATAACAGTGATACCGCATTCTGTTAACCCAATTTTCCATCACTCTTTCATATAAATTTGGTGTTATTTCATGAATAGCAGGTTCAATATTGGTTTTTAATGGCTCAATGGGTACTGGTACTCTTGTATTGTGCAAAGAAAATTCACTTTCAAGTTTGTTTACAATACGACGAATACTAAGTCGATGAACGGAATAATGTCGTCCATGAATTATGTCGTCTCTCTGAAGTATTCACATAGGAACACCGATTTCGATAAAACAATTGAATCATTTCGAAACCTTGTTCAAGCGTATATCTTTTTCCATGATTCAATGGCATAGCAGACGAAATATAAATGACACAAGAAATGTCAAAAAAGAACGCGCACTGTTGCCATTCTGACCCTTTAAAATTGCAACATCCCTATTCTGAAACCCTTTAGAATCTATTTGAACCAAAAATGGGGCATAGTTGCTGGCAGATGGCTGAGTTGAACTCTTTCTTTCGGTCTCTATACACACCTTGCCAACATCGGACCCCATGAGTACTGCAACAAAATAAGTATTTATAGTGACCTTTCCTAAATTTAAATATTTTCTGGTGTTCGAAATTCATCCGGGTTCTTAAACTTTTGCTATATTTTACCAACGAAAAACTAAAAAAAAGAAAAGATGTGATGACGTATTATTAGATCCATTTCGAAATTGAATTCGTAGCAACCCTGTAATAGATCAGATCTACACTCTAAGTAACCTAAAACAATGAGGATCCCATGAGCAAAAAGAAATTCGAGACTTTTTGAATGGTGCAGGAAAGAGCGAAATTTCGATATTGATTTTGAAAAACAACCATTACAAACTGTGTCATTTAGGTTCGATATCTTTTACATGCATTATTTTTTTTTATAAAGAAAGAGTTTATGCTATAAATGAACTGATACGAAAACTTCAGAAGATCTCCCTTTTGTAATGCTAGTTTTAGGATCCGGAGTTATGTTATCATTATTACTACTGAAGTCGGGAATCGTACCTTATTTTTCTTTCTAAAACTTCTTTAGCTTTGCGCCACCCGATGGGCGATTCGATCGACAGCTATGTTATTAGTATTTAAATGTATCGAAACAAAGGCTGCACTTTCAGCATTGGTCAGTTGATCCAGTTTGTCTTTCATTGAAGTTAAAATGCTTGCGCTTCGAAGCTTTAATGTCAGACGATTTTCAGCAAAATGAAACGTAAGAATTTTTGCATGGAAGCTGGCGCAACTTGGATCCAAGTTTGCATCGACTGATAAAAAGAAATAATCATTGAAATAATTCTATCATTGAGTGTGCCACAACAATGGCTGTCCTTTGGAGGCATCGCTTTTCCCCCCAGTTCTGCTCAATCTAGTTTTTCCTATATATCTGAGTGTCACTAGAAATACTTTACTAAAAAGATGACCTGGAAACACTTTATAAACAGAGTACCGAATATAAGAAATGATCGATCTCAAAACATGGAAATTATGTATCTTCGAATATCGGTATATCGATATCCGTGCATGAATTGTGTTCATCTTCTCTGTAAGCGATGACTGACACAAGGCCCGTTTACATGGGAAAACGGAAAATCCCGGGTAAAAGCAGAGTATAGGGAAAAACACACAGTACAGTATGGGAAAGCGATGTAAATACCTGCATTCATCCTTCACTGGACTAAGAATCTTTCTACCCCGCATTTTTTCCCTACGTAGGGGAAGCGGGGTAGAAAGCAGCGAAAGTTCCGGCATTGACCCCGCATTTTTGTTTTGTCCATGTAAACGGGCCCACCGAATGCAAGACATTGTGCCGGGCAAAAGCAAAAATAAGGGCATTCTTACGTTTTTTTTTGGTACCTAATGCAGTTTACAGGACAAGACGTGAAAAGAAAGGACTGCCCCACAAAATTCAGAACTTTTGGTCACCCTAGTTATTGTAGAAATAGTAATGTTCGCCGTCTATGTTCGATATTAGCTCAACTTTACAATAAAAAAAAAACACGAATTTTAAATCGATTCGACATTTTTATACAAACATATATTCGTTCGAGTTAATTTATGTATATTTCAAACTGATTCATGGCAAGTACAATTGTATGAAAAGCGGCTCTTCCTCTGTAAGAGGGTGGATTTTCTGATATATCCCCCAAAAGAGAGACAATTTTTTTTTTTTCTTATAGGATCGTTTCTTCTAGATTTAGTATTACAGAAATTTTGATTTTAACGAGGTCTCTCCAAAGTCTTTTATGTAACGCTGAAGTTACTTTATGTATTTTAAGACCGATTTTTGTCGCGATGAAAAAACTGATTTCGCGCGTTATTCTAGGTTGCCTCGTCCGTGCAACGTTAGACACGTTCTGGGGGCGGATACAGTTTTCTGGGTGGGAGTGTCTAGTTAGAAAAACGTAATCTCCTTCGTGAACTGAACAAAACGTCCGATAAAAAATGTATGTTACCCTTAGGCAGTATCATTAGAAGCGCGGAGCCCTGGACACGTTCAAGATTTCGAAAGGTTTAACTGCTTTTTTTTATTTATTTCTCTTGTTCCGTTTACCTATGTCTGTCAGTCGTTGTCAAAGAGCAGTCCTCTGCCATTCGGGCGTACAATGTCGCATAGAACAAACAACTCTCGAAGTGCCAGACCCGTAGGCAAGAGATTTGACCCCCCTCCTCACATGTCCTTTAGGCGTTACAAATTTTTTGGGACAATTTATTTGCGTAATATTTATTAATAATTTAATTGCATGTTTGAATTATAATTATAATTTTTTTAATGTTGATGGATGTAGAGACAACGATGTGGGATAGATGGAGTTACATTACAAAAATAATGCTGCTTGCTTTAGGAGTGCCAAAGCAGGAACTGAGAACTTTAGAATGTTTAAATTTCTGAATCGATTTTTCAATTACTTAACTTTTGAAAATCACTATTGTATCTATTCTGTAAATTTTGAGGAACCGTTCAACTAATAGTACTTAGCTGCTCGGCTTATGGAGGCAATTTATAATTCGGGTAAGGTTCTGGAATATCATTTCACAGGAATGTGTTGCTGTTTTTTTCCATATTTTCAAAACCTTCTTTTATGAATGAAGAATATTCTGATATATCCACATTCACTAATCCTTGGCGATATTTCTTGCATGTCAAGACGGTTTGTAATGCGTAGTAATGCTGTAGTTTACTCTGACCACTCGCCAAATAAAGTGATGTAGCACAGGTACAGACTAGGGTGGAGCACTCTTATATGGGAAAAAATGTTTTGTTAAATTTTCATTTATAATAGTGATCAAAGTGTGACCCAAGATTAGGGGATTTTAAAAAGCATTACTTTTTTAAAATTAGTATTTTCCTTCTACCCGCGCATTTATTTTGAAAATTTACATTTGTGCTACCATACTGATAAAACTTGAAGGAGCATATTGTTTGTAAATTCTATTAAACTATTTATTATTATGAAAAAATCAAGTCAAATAGAACAAATTAATGCTAATTTACTAAAAATGTGAGCCACTTAAAACATAAAATATACATAAGCATACATAAAAATAGTCAAAAAAGACCTTAAAATCGCGTTTGGTGTCGAATTTGGGCATGGGATTGATTGACTCAATTTTTGATTTTATGCGACCTTCTCTGGCTTTCTTATTACATACTTGCATAGAAACCTCTGTTAGTATCTTTACTGAACGTTCTACAGACGGGGTATGGCATGACAGTCTTAGAAAATGTATTTTTGTATTTAATTTTGTTTCCACCATCGAAAGCAAATCTTCATTCTTGACGTCTCTGAGGATGGGAGGATGAAAATATTTTTGTTGCCAATCTATAAGGTATGTGTATGATTTGGAATTAAGCTTAATTTTAGGGACCTCAAAACTACGAGGGACCTTTTCAGATTGAGTCGCTTCTTTTGCTTTTATAATCCTTCTAGCAGCAAGTTCACGAATGTGTTTCTCAGGATCTGAGAGCATGAAGATTCTCAGGATGCGCAAAGAAACTGTTCCACTCAATGACAGGGTCGACCTCTTTTTTAGTTTAATTGGAAGGTATTGAGAATTCAAACCAGTTTCCAAAAATTTTAAGATCCATCTTTGCATGACGGACGAGTTTTAATTTGGAACCAAACAGGAGCGTAAACTCTAACAATAAACGTGGCAAGATGATTAAGGTTTTCAGATGGTTTACTTGTGGAAATATATAGCTTTAATATCCTGTTGGCTTTGGTTAACCATCGAGAATGTGACATTTTCCGTGGATCTCTCTGTGCTAGATCGGGAGGAAAATTGCCACTAATTACAGCTGATGCAATGTCGTACAAGTAACGTTGGTCAGAACTGAGGTCTTTGATGCTATCGGCCAAAATATCCGGCAAAACGCTTTCTATCTTTTCATACCACACAATAGGATTTTCTTCGTATTTTTCTAGCAATCTTTCAATAGTACCAGAATAGGAACTTGGCCCAGAAGTTGCCCCATCTAAGAATGAAAAAGGGCGTTTTAAAGGCAATTCATTCATGTGTAAAAGGCATATGATCCATTGTGAAGGTTGATTCAAACGTTTTTCAAACAACCGTATTACACCACCATTTTCCCCTGTGTGTTTTGCTGTTCCATCACAACCAACAGCTACAATTTCTCTCAATGAAACGTTTTCAGAAGAGAACAAGTCATACATAGCACGTTCTATGCTCTTGGCCGTCGTAGTATTTGGGACAGCGTAGCCGATATAAACAGAGTCAGGTTCCTTGATAACAGAAATGTGTTCTTCTACAATAACTTGGCGGTATTTTTTGACTCATTTTTTTTTCTACATTTGAAACTTTATCTTTTCTGCCATCAAAGTATATAGCTGTAACACTGACAACTCTATTTTTAGCTAATATTTCTTTGCGTCCTTTTGATCTTTCACGGCGCAATTTTGATCTACCTATTACTTCGACATCTGACTTAATGACATGAAGCCCTGCTGATGCGATTGCTGCAGCAGCTCTATCAGATACGCCATCGGTCACATGTTTTTGACAAAGATGGCAAGCTGAGTTTTAGCTTTTTCTTGGAACCTTGGTGCTTTGAAGATTAAGGTTCTAAAGCAATCGTCTATTTCTTCAGTATCTTCTGACTCATCCAATATAAGAGGAGCTCGCGGGGAAATTTCAACTCTATTCTCTTGTTTATCCTCATATGTCACAAAACCGTAATAGTGTTCTAGTTTTTGATTTCAATCATTTCGCTTTTCTATTTTTTTCGTTTGTGAAACGTCTATACCACCAATAACCATTGTCCTGTCAGTCCTCTGATCCGTCAGAAAAAGTTGTTATTCTTTCGCAACTCTTCTTTCTTTTGGGCATTTTCAATGGACGAACGCTGCAAAATTCAAATCAAATGCGCGGGTAGATAGACTCAAAATAAATAAAAAATATTTTAGGATACGCATTTTGAAAGGTTGGGTCACATTCTTATAGCTATTAAAAACAATTTGGCAAAATTTAATTTTTCGCTCCACCCTAGTACAGACCCTCTCTTCATTCCAGTGTCTCGTGATTTATCTTTTTCTCACTTTTCCAAGGGGTTTCGGAACGCGATGCGCCCTCTAGTATGTGTCTACCCTCTGTGTTTTCTGTAGTTCCGTATTGTTTAACAATTTCGTATCAGATACAGCGTATGAATGGCTTTCAGATATCACCGGAAAAATGTAAAGTAATATTTTATGGTTTTATAAATACAAGTTTCTTCGCCCTTCCTCCTGACAAGAATGGAAAATCTTTTTACGGAATTCAAAGGTGGCGGTTTAAGCCCTCACCCAGGATTTAAAAAAAAGAAAGAAAAGAAAAAAAAAAGAAAGAAATTAGATAAAAAATGTAAGAGATCCTATTTTACTTCCATAAAATGGACATAAATTTCAACCAGCCGCTCCTATCCTCAAAATTGCATTCATGCGTGTCTGATTCGAAGTTTCCTGAGAATTTTCTTTTGTAATGATAACTTGAGAAGAAAAGAAAGAAAAAAAAAAAGAAAACTTACTTCTTTTTTATAAGTCAAATCAATCCTCCTTTCTTTTAAACTTGCGAATCGGTCAGTGATGTCCTCATAAAAAGGCGTTGTTTTCATTCAGATATCATTAATTTTAAAAGCTCTTTAAAATTCCACATATTTAAAGAATTTTCTCGCTCGCCTTGTCCTCTTAATGCCAGTTCTTGCTTACTTAAAAACAATACTGCTTTGATGGGTAATTGCATGAAGCGTCTATTCAGGCTTACCTTTTTGATAAATTCAGCAACTTTGAAACAACATTTTGTTTGAAAGAGATAAAATATCAATAATAGTAAGGTTTAGCGATTTCTAGCCAAATATTTCGATATCGCCAAGCTGAGTTCAATTTGAAAGATTTCCTTCTGACACTTTATTTGGCGATATTTCACCAAAAGCCGACAAACTTGAGATAGTCAGCGAGATTTTGGGGATAGCCAAAGTAGTCATTGACCACAGATTTTCAATGAATTGAATGCATCTATACACCTCAATGTATTCAAAGTCATTTGGCTCACCATGTAAATAAATTCTCAGTCGATTGCTGTCAAAAAAGATATTGAAAACAGTTAGATATTACAATAGTTCTAAATACAAAGTTAAAAAATCTACGGGTTAAAGTTTTAGAGATATACAAAATAGGAAATAATTTTTGGCGCCAAATTTGGCGATATTTCGGCGAAACTCGTCAATGTCGACGACATTTGGCGAGATTTTAAGCATAAAGCAAACAATGACAGATTATCGCCAAATTTGGCGATATTTCGCCAAAACATGCCAAGAACGATGACAAATGGCGATACTTTGGGCATGGACCAAATGAATGACTATCGCCAAATTTGGCGATATTTCGCCAAAACTCGCCAAGGTCGAGGACAGTCGGCGAGATTTTGGGCATGTACCAAACAATGACTGTCTATGCGAGTTACATACATACGTACGTACGTACGTACGTACGTACGTACAGACGGCATGGAAAAACTGGCCACAGTAGACTCGCCACTGGTCAAAATGAGTTGCAGACGCGTTAATAGGATCGTGCATGCTAGCCTACGATGAAATGCATCGAAAAAAAAATTTAAATTAAATTTAGAGGTAGTCAAAATCGGTTTTTATGTCGAAATTTGGCCCCCAAAATTTTTCGGGATCACATTACTTCCTTATACTACGTACGTACGTACGTATGTATGTAACTCGCATATCTCAAAAACTATTGGTCGTAGAATGTTGAGATTTGATATTTAGGATTGTTCTATGATCTAGTTGTGCACCTCCCCTTTTGGTGGCAATCGAATGGATAGTTTATGTACAGGACCGCCCAAAAGATTCTAAATACATTACGCTCTATGGGCCGAAATTCATTAAACTCGCCTAACTCAAAAGCTATTAGCCGTAGAATGTCGAAACTTCATATTTTGGATAGTTGTAACATCTAGTTGTGCACCTCTCCTTTTGGTTCCATTCGACTGGATAGTTTATCTACAGGACTGCCCAAAACATTCGAAATACATTACGCTCAATGGGCCGAAACTCATTAAACTCGCATATCTCAAAAACTATTAGGCGTAGAATGTTGAAACTTTATATTTAGGATTGCTGTAATATCTAGTTGTGCACCTCCCCTTTCGATTCCATTCGACTGGATAGTTTATCTACAGAACCGCCCAAAAGATTCGAAATACATTACGCTCTATGGGCCGAAATTCATCAAAGCGTTTTTTAGAGGTATTGGGCTAATTCAAACGACTCAGAAGTGATGTATGCTATAAAGAGTTAGAAAATGAATTTCTCCAAAAAAAAAAGTGTCTATCATTTGTAGTTCTGCTACAGGAACACTCAAAAGATTTCCAATACATTACGGTCAATGGCAATTTTAGGGGCATTCATCCATTTCAAGCACAATACCGTCCTACCACATAAGTTAGGTAATGGTCCGACCACGGTCACGTGCCTCCCTCAAGAACTATGCCAAAAGTCGCCAAGCTTGGCGACTTTTGGTGTACGTGTGTGCATATTTAACTCTCAAATCTCAAAAACTATTATGAAATTTCATATATAAGAATGTTGTAACATCTAGTTGTGCATCTCGATTTTTGGTTCCAATCTACTGGAGAGTTTATTTACAGGACCACCGAAAAGAATTTTAGTACTTTAATGTCTATGGACATCTTCAATATAATACAACTGTAGACAGTCATTGTTTGGTACATGCCCAAAAACTCGCCGTCTGTCCTCGACCTTGGCGAGTTTTGGCGAAATATCGCCAAATTTGGCGATAGTCAGTTTTTTGGTCCATGCCCAAAGTATCGCCATTTGTCATCGTTCTTGGCGAGTTTTGGCGAAATATCGCCAAATTTGGCGATAATCTGTCATTGTTTGGTTCATGCTTAAAATCTCGCCAAATGTCGTCGACATTGACGAGTTTCGCCGAAATATCGCCAAATTTGGCGCCAAAAATTATTTCGTATTTTGTATAACACTAACACTTTAACCCGTAGATTTTTGAACTTTTGTATTTAGAACTATTGTAATATCTAACTGTTTTCCATATCTTTTTTGACAGCAATCGACTGAGAATTTATTTACAGGGTGAGCCAAATGACTTTAAATATATTGAGGTGTATGGATGCATTCAATTCATTGAAAATCTGTGGTCAATGACTACTTTGGCTATCCCCAAAATCTCGCAGACTATCTCAAGTTTGTCGGCTTTTGGTGAAATATCGCCAAATAAAGTATCAGAAGGAAACGACAATTTCAAATTCAGCAAGTTCGGTTTTCAAATCGAGTAAATACAGTTTTTTCCACTTGGACCAAACTTGTTTCAAAAGCAGAGATTGGTTTCTTTTTCTCTTCAAGAGTGAAGATCTTTTAGAACCATCTGCAATAACATCGAAAAAATTAACAGGAAGACAAATTTCTTTTCCGAAGTTTAGAAAATGCATAGGAGTTAAAGCTTCGGTTTCTTCTTTCTCATTATAGACATATGTCAAAGGACGCAAATTAAGGACGGTGTCTACTTCAACCAGTAGTGTTGACATTTCTTCATAGTTCAATAGACCTTTACCAATAATTTTTCTTAAGCATTCTTTTACAGACTTTACCAGGCGTTCGTAGAACCCTCCCCACCATTTAGCTCTTTCAATGATATTTTTCCATACAAATCTTTCTTTAGCAAGAAATTTTAACACATGATCGCTTGAAAGAATGTCGTACAGATTTTCTACTTCCCTCTTAGCCTTCTTAAAGGTTTTCGCATTATCGGAGTAAATAACTTTACAACTCAATCTTCGAGACAGAAATCGTCTAAAAGCAAGAAGAAATGAGTCTGTGGTCATGTCTGATACAAGTTCTAGGTGTAATGATCTGGTGACTCCGCAGGTGATCAAAAGGATGTAAGATTTTTTAGACTTGTCTAGATTTTTAACATATATTGGACTCGCGAAGTCCAAGCCACGTACTGGAAATGGAGGCGATTCCGTTATTCGGTCCTTTGGTAAAGGTGCTGTGATTGGATCGGCTGCTCTAGAAAGATATTTTTTGCAAATAAGACATCTTTTAATGATGCTTTTCCCAAATGGCCCTTGAGGAAGCAACATCTAGAACGAACTTTCGATAACGCCATTGCAGTTCCTGCGTGCATCAGTTTTTCATGATCTCTTTGTACAAGGTGTGTCGTTAACCGTGATTTTTTTGGTAAGATTATTGGGTGCTTTTCTTCCAAAGAAAGACTGCTGAATTCCAGTCTAGCACCTAAGTGAAGAATTTCATTTTCATCGATGTATGGAACATAATTGAAAAGGGGTGAACATTTATCAACTGGATTTCCATTTATTAGGTTTTGAAACTCATTTTTGTAAAAATTGCTTTTGTTCGCTTCTTATTAGAAAATTTTCAGCTTGTCAACACTTCTGCGATAGTGGACCATACCACCAGTTAGTGGACCATAAGCTTTACTGGATTTCTGTAACTTCGTTACAAACCTTTTAACGAAGGCAGCGATTCTTACCAGATTTTCAAAACTACTAAATTTTGCTATATCTATCGGATTTTTAAGTTCTTCAATTACACATGCACATCGCCATATAACAGGATTCTTTCGATATTCTAACTGATCTTCATCAATGAATTCATCTGGTTTTAGCCAAAATTCTGGTGGAAGGCTAAGCCACTTTGGCCCGAACAGCCATACTGGATCATTTATTAGCTTAGAAAGTTTTGTTCCTCTCGAAACAAAATCTGCGGGGTTGTCTACTCCGGGGCAGTGACGCCAATTTGTAGGTGAAGTAAGCTTTTGGATCTCTTCTACTAGATTTTTCACAAAGGGTTTAAATTTTGATGGTGCCCCTCTAATCCAAAAATAAGTGGTTTGTGAGTCAGTCCGAAAAACACAAGGGATATTGATGTTCAACTCCTCCAAAATGCTGCAGTTCAATCTTGCGGAGCACAATGCGGTCATCAATAGCAATTTCAGTAAGGTGAGAGTTCTTAAGGGGGCTACTCGACTTTTAGAAGCCACAAAAACAGTTTGAATGTTTTCATCTGTAGTTAGTGCCCGGAAGTAGGCAACATTGCCATAGGATGACATACTTGAATCCGAGAAAATATGTAGTTGTAAATTAGAAATGTTGATATCAACAATTTTGGGAAAATAATAACGGGAATGGAAATGTTATTCAATTGGGGAACTTCATCACACCAGTCATTCCAAATTTTAACTCATTCGTTTTGTATGACCTCATCCCAGTCAATACCTAAGGACCATAATTTTTGCGTCCAACACTTGACTCTCAAGGTGAAAGGTCCAAGGAAACCAAGCGGGTCACAAATTCAACCCAGAACCTGCAAAATGAATCTTTTGGTGTTTACTTTTTTAGAAGTTAAACTCAATTAATTCTCGAGTATCAAAATATAATCAACCAAAATATTCCAAGCAATGCCTAACACTTTATATGGGTTATTTTCGATTAGAAGGGACTCTGCATATTCTTGTGAAATTACGTTATTTTCCTTCCAAGAGTCTAAGAGAGGTTTGGAATTAGTGTGCATTTTATGTAATTCCATGTTTGCACTTTTAAAAACTCCTGTTGCTACTTGTGTTGTGGATAAGGCTTGATGAACAGAGATAACACTTCCTATGATGTCATCAACATAACTGTTTTTACTAAGAAAATTTACAGTCTTCGGATACTTTGCGACATAGTCTTTCAATGATGTTTTATTGTAGCTGCCAACAGAAATGGACTACAATTGACACCGAATAATACTCTAGTGAATTTATAAGTTTGGGGTTCTTTTGACATGTCAAAGGGATCTTCACAAAACAAAAAACGAGAGACAACTCTGTCTTCTTCGTGTACTAGAATCTGCAAAAATGCCAGTTCAGGGTTACCATGGTTCTCTCCACCTATTCCTGCTCTACAGTTTTATGGATCGTCTGGTTTTATTTGTGTAACATTGTGTGTTTTTTTCAATATAAATTGGTGAATTAATGAATTTTAATTTAAAACCTTTCAAATAACTTAAAAAATATACATAAATACTTCTAACTTTCTTTTTTTTTTGCTTCATCAGCCCGGCGGAATGACGGGATTGTTGAACTTCTGCCAGAGACCTTCATCAACCACCATGATGCCAACCATGATACTGACTGATTCGACTGGCGTGAACACTGACATGAACACTGATATGAACACTGACATCAATACCGACATGAATACTGACATGATTACTGACGTAAACACTGATGTGACCACCGATGTGACTGACACGACTGCGTAAGTGGCAACTGCTGCAGACGTCTTAACGCGTTTCCTCGAATAACTGTCCTAAATGCATGTAATGCACAAATATTCATGTAGAAATATCAGTGGACGAGAACCGCTTAAAGAATCTCATGAAGCATGCATGCATTACGTTGTTGATTGGATCCCTTCACTGTCGTGTGCTCAGATTAATCTGTTACACATACTTTAAAACACTCGCGGATAAAAAAAAAAAATGAAGGTTTTGACACAAAAAAGAAGGTAGCTCCAACTATTCAAATTTGCAAAAAAACTGTCAAAAACGTTCAACGAAGAGATATATATTTTTTCTTCAAGTCATTACATGTAACTAAACTCCCGTACGATGGAGCTACCTTCTTTTTTGTAGGAAACACTTTCATTTTCACAATATGCAAATGCATTTCGATCCCGATAAATTTGCGTTACATCTTACAAATATTACGTTACTATTTTGCCGTTTCATATCCCCAAGGAATATTTAATCTGTATGCCACTGGAATTTTATAGAAATACGAAACCAAAGAAGAGTAAACAAATGTACCATTCAGTGGCGTAGCAAAGAGCGGAAAAGGGGGGTTAACACCCCTATGAGAAATTTTTTGCCATACAAAATGCATATTCTTCAATCCCTTATCACACATATGTATGCATGTACGTGAGTTGCGGTAGTCGCACCCCCCCCCCAAAATGAAAAATTTCTGGCTACGCCACTAGTACCATTTAAACTTTGGCACCAATGTATAATAATCAAAACATTTATTGAAGTTGCCTATTCTGAGACGGAATAAGTGTTTGTGATAAATATCAATTCTTAGTCTTTTTTTTTTTTCTATGCACCCTATTTTTATTAACATTAGATGTTTAGAGCTCATTAGTCAATTTAAGAATAGTTTTCTTGCCTTTAGCTAATAAAATTTCTTTCTTTACTGCCAGTAAAGTAGCAATTTTTTTTCATTCACAACCTTTAAAATAAGGTTCTTTATACCAAAAAATATTTTAAATGCGAGTGAAGTTAACTTTATTAATGTACCTGTGTGGTAAAACTAACATTTACAAAAATTTAAAGATCCTTTAATTTAAATTACAACTTATAGAGTTTAACTTAACTGAAAGTAAGATGAATCCTGTACTGTTGCGATGTTTAGGCTTCCCGTTGCAGAAGTTTGCCAGTCTGTAATGATGATGTCATTTTTCCTGTACAAAAACTTCCCACGTATTGGAGATGATGACTTTCTCCAAAAGGCTTTTACTATTGTATCACATGGGCGTCGCAACCTATCGGGACATGTGTTCTATGGGAACATATGAATGCATCAATACTTTGGTCCAAGCATCCGTTTGATCTAAGAAAATTAGCGTGTTTTAAATACATTCTGGCTGTGCTACACGGTGTGAATAAAAGCAAAGTATTCTATTAAAGATGAAAGAATTTGCATAAAGAGTTCAATAAAATTTTCCGAATCGCAAAATAAATAAAGTTCTTCCTGAGTTCCAAACAGAGCAGGTAGTTGATTATTTGACTTGTCAACAAGGTTGAAAGTTCTGTGGACCACAGCAAACTGAACTGGAGGTCTATTTCAGCCCGCTAGACAGCTACCGATAATCGGTATGTCAGACCCGTCTGTTCGTCCAACCGAAAAGGAGGAAAAATACGTCCCTTTCTAACGGCAAATGAGGTTAAAGTTCAAGGAGGACTAGCAGCTCGACCCTCTGAAATAGTTTAAAATAGTCTACAACTGTTAATGTCAGTGATTATATCGATGGATCCAACGATATGACGACGCGACGATACGACGAAATTCTTCGCTTGGATTTTGTGTTTAACTACTCAGTCTTTTCCTAGGGGTTAGTGTCTGGAGAAAACAGAATTCACAATTCATTATTAATTTGAAAATTTGAGGAATCGATCTAAATGGTCTTTATTTCTTAATTTTTAGTTGTAGGATACATTAATTAAAGTTTTATTTTTAGGATTTATTTTCAGTTGTAGGATGCATTAATTAAAGTTTTATTTGCAATTAAATTAATTTCGATTGATTTCATTAAATGGATTGATTAAATGTGAGATTCAGTTGAAATTAAATGCAATTCAATCAACTGATTATGGTTTACAATTCATTTATTTGCAATTATTGCTTTAATTGTTATTTACAGCCAACTTAATCGTCGATTGTTTAACACAACAAGGAACACAAAATGTAATCGTTTGAACAACTAATGTCTAAAATTATGCAGTTAGCGATTAATCAAACGTCACCTGTGCGTTTTACATTGAGGAAGTCACAATCGTTTTCTTCGGGCTTTTATTTTATACTAAAAATGTTTCCATACTTACTTTCAGAGGACAATACTTATCTTAACAGCCACGATCAAAGAAGGTTGCTTTTTACTTTCCGAACATGTACCATGTAAGGAAAGTATTGTCATCATGAAAAAATTCGACTTCGAGATTTTGGTGTATTGACACGTTTTGAGGTCTTCTGAATTCATTGATGTGGCCTCGGACATAGATAGGCTATGTCATCTAGCCTATATGGACCGCCTCGATGATGTCCGAGAAGAAATGGCCGTGCGTCATTTTATTGAAGCCATCCGTGATCCAGAAACCCAAAAGTCACTCATGTTGGAGGATTATCAGGATTTGAAGTCTGCTCTTGTGTTCGCATTGAAGCTAGAGGCAGCTCAGCGGGCCGTGAGAAAAGATCGGCATGCTGTTAGAGCTGTCACTGTCCAAGAGCGTGCTGATAAAGACACAGAGAGCGTTGAGAACAGATTGAAGAGACTTGAAGATCTGATGGAAAGGAAATTAAGATCCAGTGGAAGAGATAGCCCAAAGAAAGTAAAATGCTGGAAGTGTGGCTTCGAAGGAAATGGAGAAAAGTACTGTGGTCGAAAGTCTCATGACCAGCAAGATAACTCCATGAACGTGAAGGAGGGAAACTAGGAGGTGGCCATCTCGCGTGGCGGAGGTTGCCTGATATTCAAAAGCCCCACCTGAAAGTCTTACAGATTTCTTCAGTGAATGGCGGCAGTGATGGACTATTTGTACTCGGATACGTTAATGGTTCTCCATGCCACATGGTGATTGATACTGGAGCGAATGTAACCATCATAAGGAAAGATCTGGCCAAGAAATTAAATTTGAACATTATCTGGACTCCGCCCTCGCTGACCCTCCAGACTGTAACAAGTGACAAGATCGAAGTGGGCGGAAAAGCAAGAGTGGAAATCACTTTTGGAAATGCCAGATACGACCATGTGGTATATGTCGCCAATATTACGGACTCTTTTATTCTCGCACTGGACTTTTTAAAATCGCACAAATTTAACTTGTAATAATTTAGTCGCCAAGCTTGGCGATATTTTTGTCATTTGGCGCGGTTTTCCCTATGTGGCCTGTAAAGCTGCTTTTGCTGCATTAAAAACCCTAATACTGACATTCTCTCTATGACGTATCAAATTCCGCTTTATGTAGAATTTTGAAGAAATAGACTCTTCTGGAAGTTTCTAGTCGCTTCTGCGCCACCTATATATAGAAGCGCGCGCTGCCCCGACAGTTCAGCGTGAGTCAGCACCCGTATTGTGAAAGCTCTCTGAGAGAGTACGCTTGCTTTGTGAATTGATAGTGCTATAGAAGCTGTGTTTTGGCTTGCTTTCCGAAGCTGTATTCAAAGTGCTGTGTCTTAAGGGATTGTGTTCGATATCTCTTGAATATTTTCACTGAAATTGTTGCCTGTGAAAGTGACTGATTTTCGTGTTGAGGTACACATTCGCGAGAGCTGTCGATCTAACGGTCTGGAGTTTTGGTAGGTTTTCTCCAGATGTAACGTGAATACGCGTTAGAACCCCTGGAAAGTCCTCCTACCAAGGCACACCCCCCTTGGCAGATCGCCCTAGTGTAGCGTTGCCATAATTACACACAACCAACCGAAGCTGTATTCAAAGTGCTGTGTCTTAAGGGATTGTGTTCGATATCTCTTGAATATTTTCACTGAATTTGCAATATTATTTCATATGTAAATTGAATGTGCAATAATATTTCATATGTAAGTAAAATATGTAGAAATAAGTAAAACAGTAAGTAATTATTTCGCGCGTTTAAATATTTTAACAAGCCACATACGCAATCAAGGAATCGGACGAACACGGGGAGGAGGGGGGGGGAGTTAAATGCCTGGGGAAGACTTTTCTGTGTATCTAGCACGTATTCACGTTAACAACTGAGATAACCGCCAAAACTCCAGACCGCTAGACCGGGACTGTGTCACCGCTGAGAGAACTATACGAACTGGTCGATTGACCCATCCAGGTAAACGCAACTTTTTTCACAGGGTAGGGGTTTTAACCACTGTGCAAAACATTGGTGAATGGACCGTTTAAACGCTAGCGCACTTTCAAGAATGTCACCCCATAGGCCATCCTGTAAAAGAAATCTGGGTCGTAGCCCTGTAGAAAAACTGTAAGTCCTATACACATCCAAATCAATACCGGTCTTACGATGGTGCTTTAGAACGTACCGGGTGTTCAGAAAAGGACTCCCTGATTTCAAAATTAAATATCTCGAAAACAAAGATCGATAGAGGAATGCAGTAAACGGTATGTTTATTGTGAAAGCTGTAAGAATTTTATACAGCAGTTTGAAATAATAGTTACAAAAGCTGCTAACAGATGGCGCTGTACGCTGTACAGCTCATTATCAGCATACATAAATGAAATAATCGTATGAAAACATTCTTCGCAAAAAATCACATCACAATGTTTTCAAAATGTTCACCAATGGCACTACAGAGGTGGCGCAAACGAAGAATGAAATTTGCCATCCCATTTCGTAGTGTCTCAACAGAAATGGATTCACATGCCACACAGATCGCCGATTCAAGCTCGTCCAGCGTGGCGGGATGCTTCGGGTAGACAATGTCTTTCAATGTGCCCCACAAAAAATAGTCACAGGATGTCAAATCCGGCGAATATGGAGGCCAATCCATGCCTGCACCAGTAAATTTGGGATATTCTAAAGCAATAACTCGACTCTCGAAGTATTCATCAAGAAAGCGAAACACTTGTTCGGTACGATGTGGTCGGGCTCCATCTTGCATAAACCATTCAGTACGTGGTCGATCCTCTAACACTTGCTGTGTGGCGACAAATTGTTCCAAAATTGCAACGTGACCGTTTCTCGAATGAAAAAAGGGCCAATAATGCCTCTTCTGCATACTGCAGCCCACACAGTAACTTTAGGAGAATACAGGGGTTTTGCTTCACACCAATATGGATTTTCGGAACCCCAAAATCGCCAGTTCCGTTTATTCACGAATCCATTCAGGTGGAAGTGTGCTTCATCTGTAAACCAGATGCTGCCAACATCATATCCTTCACTATCAATCATTGTGAGCATCTGATTAGCAAAGTCAACCCTTTGTTGCACAGCTCGTACGGGCAGGCGCGTAGCCAGGAAAATTTTTCGGGGGGGATGCCTGGAAAATTTTTCGGGGGGAGGTATATGAACTTATATGTGTATAAATAGACGGGATTTCATCACTAATCCAAAAATTTCGGGGGGGGGATATATCCCGATATCCCCCCCCTGGCTATACACCCCTGCGTACGGGTATGGCCTGGTGAGTTTGAAATTTGAATGGAAACATGTGTAGGCTCTTTCTCAGTATTTTATGCGTGCTGGAACGCTTCAAACCAGTCTCAGATGCAATTCTACGGACGGATGACATCGGATTTTGCTGAATAATTCCAGAAACTGTGGCGACATTTGCAGGCGTAACTGCAGTTTGCTTGCGGCCAACATTCCCCACTAGATCATCAGTTACGCTACCTGTTCGCTGAAATTTGGCGAAGAGCGTACGAATGGTTTTCGCATCGGGTCCTTTTGGAACATTAAATCGTGCTTGAAAACTGCGCCTTGTTGCCGTAGGACTGACTCTCTTTTAACCTGTGGTACTCTAGCACCAGAAAAACGCGTTGTTCAATGGAGTACATGGTTTTAATCTCTTCCTTCCGTACGCTAACCTCCTTTCACGCTTCAATAGTGGAACTGATCGCTCTGGGTTTCAGATCACTATTTATACTAGGCATTACGTATGGCGATTACAGCGCCATCTGTTAGTAGCTTTTGTAACTATTATTTCAAACTGCTGTATAAAATTCTTACAGCTTTCACAATAAACATACTGTTTACTGCATTCCTCTATCGATCTTTGTTTTCGAGATATTTAATTTTGAAATCAGGGAGTCCTTTTCTGGTCACCCGGTATATACCCAATTTGAACTCAATCGAATGTACCGTTTAGGAGCTATCGTGTTCACTCACATACACACACATACATCTCGTAAAAATAGCATCCATGAATTGAGAAGACCTCCAAACATGTCCATACACCGAAATCTCGAAGTCGAATTTATTCATGATGACAATACTTTCCTTACAGGGTACATGTTCGGAAAGTAAAAATTGACACACCAAGAAAAAAAAAATGAATCACTGTGAAAGTATACGGTTCACCCAAAGGAAAGCGGACTCTACAGGCGGTTAGATAAATGGTTTAATGTTATTAATATAAATCAGTATACAAAAGAAAGAAGTATTACAGGCGTAACACAGACAGGCTAGGCGAAGTCGCCTTGAAGGTTGGAACAAACGTCCCAGCGGTCAACGAGAGGATGGATACCTGGGTGAAGAAGCTCCGGATTGGTTGTGGTATCCATTTTCAACGGCAGCTTAGACTTCATTATCGTCCTGAAATCTTCATCCCTTCACAGAGTTTTCTTGAGTGGACCGAAAACGGGGTAGTCCCACGGCGAGAGGTCCGGTCTGAACCACATACGCTCGGCTATAAGTGCCGCCTCTACCGCTTCAAAAGCTCCCCCCCTACACCATCAGAGTACTGATCTGTGTGAAATACACTCCATGCTGCCCACATATTGCATTCGACGACAGATGCACTCGCACTCTTCATTTTCCGCTGTTTTTAACCCCCTTCCTTCTCGCTCACGTCAAAATCACGGGCTGAGCTTTTCCCCACCTATTTCTCGTGCCCGTGATATTTCCGGGGTAGAATGTTCAAAAGATATTCGCCAGAAAGATCAGAACATTTCAATTCTTTTGCACAGTCATTTTTTATATCTCATTTTACACAACAGATCACAGTACTAGACTATTTTTAAGTTAATTGGAGTTAGTTTATTTTAAAATAGATGGTAGCAGTACGGTTACTTCTGCCATGCATTTTACACATTTAGCTCACTCTCTCACCTATGTCCAAAGAACACGTTACAAATATTTATGTATATTATGAAGTAAGTTTAATAAAAATCTTTTAGTGTTTAAAAAATATGTTTTTAATTTCCACTGAAAAACACACATTCAGTCACAATAACCCTAAATGTTGGCTATTCCTAGTAATTTAATTTTTTATTTAATGCTAAAAAATGTCTCAAACCTTAAAAC
>JAWZYV010001078.1:0-14778 GCA_038373885.1 Cheiracanthium punctorium | reverse complement strand
CGCATCAGCCTCCAGGTGGAATGTCTCGTCCTCGGGCTCGAGTCGTTGTCTCTCCTCTTGCTCTGTCGCACCGGGCAATGCTATCATGCAGTGGCCTGACCCGGAGAAATAGGTTACGAACTTCCCTGCATGAGTGAGACGCCTCCCACAGGCAAGAGAAGTCCCCCTACCTGCAAAGCGAGTGAAAAAGCACGGAAAAACATCAAACACCAATCAATGAAACTATCAATTTTAAACATGCATTTAAAATTCCATAATAATCCACAGAAAGACAGAGACGAACGGTGAAAATTTGAGAGTCTTTACCTCCAGTATAGCGTTGGCCCAGCATCGCATCAGCCTCCAGGTGGAATGTCTCGTCCTCGGGCTCGAGTCGTCGTCTCTCCTCTTGCGCTGTCGCCCCGGGCAATGCTACCATGCAGTGGCCTGACCCGGAGGAATAGGTTACGAACTTCCCTGCATGAGTGAGACGCCTCCCACAGGCAAGAGAAGTCCCCCTACCTGCAAAGCGAATGAAAAAGCACGGAAAAACATCAAACACCAATCAATGAAACTATCAATTTTAAACATGCATTTAAAATTCCATAATAATCCACAGAAAGACAGAGACGAACGGTGAAAATTTGAGAGTCTTTACCTCCAGTATAGCGTTGGCCCAGCATCGCATCAGCCTCCAGGTGGAATGTCTCGTCCTCGGGCTCGAGTCGTCGTCTTTCCTCTCGCTCTGTCGCCCCGGGCAATGCTACCATGCAGTGGCCTGACCCGGAGGAATAGGTTACGAACCTCCCTGCATGAGTGAGACGCCTCCCACAGGCAAGAGAAGTCCCCCTACCTGCAAAGCGAGTGAAAAAGCACGGAAAAACACCAATCGATGAAACTATCAATTTTAAACATGCATTTAAAATTCCATAATAATCCACAGAAAGACAGAGACGAACGGTGAAAATTTGAGAGTCTTTACCTCCAGTATAGCGTTGGCCCAGCATCGCATCAGCCTCCAGGTGGAATGTCTCGTCCTCGGGCTGGAGTCGTCGTCTTTCCTCTCGCTCTGTCGCTCCGGGCAATGCTACCATGCAGTGGCCTGACCCGGAGGAATAGGTTACGAACTTCCCAGCATGAGTGAGACGCCTCCCACAGGCCAGAGAAGTCCCCCTACCTGCAAAGTGAGTGAAAAAGCACGGAAAAACATCAAACACCAATCAATGAAACTATCAATTTTAAACATGCATTTAAAATTCCATAATAATCCACAGAAAGACAGAGACGAACGGTGAAAATTTGAGAGTCTTTACCTCCAGTATAGCGTTGGCCCAGCATCGCATCAGCCTCCAGGTGGAATGTCTCGTCCTCGGGCTCGAGTCGTCGTCTTCTCCTCTCTGCTCTGTCGCACCGGGCAATGCTACCATGCAGTGGCCTGACCCGGAGAAATAGGTTACGAACTTCCCTGCATGAGTGAGACGCCTCCCACAGGCAAGAGAAGTCCCCCTACCTGCAAAGTGAGTGAAAAAGCACGGAAAAACATCAAACACCAATCAATGAAACTATCAATTTTAAACATGCATTTAAAATTCCATAATAATCCACAGAAAGACAGAGACGAACGGTGAAAATTTGAGAGTCTTTACCTCCAGTATAGCGTTGGCCCAGCATCGCATCAGCCTCCAGGTGGAATGTCTCGTCCTCGGGCTCGAGTCGTCGTCTCTCCTCTGGCTCTGTCGCCCCGGGCAATGCTATCATGCAGTGGCCTGACCCGGAGGAATAGGTTACGAACCTCCCTGCATGAGTGAGACGCCTCCCACAGGCAAGAGAAGTCCCCCTACCTGCAAAGTGAGTGAAAAAGCACGGAAAAACATCAAACACCAATCAATGAAACTATCAATTTTAAACATGCATTTAAAATTCCATAATAATCCACAGAAAGACAGAGACGAACGGTGAAAATTTGAGAGTCTTTACCTCCAGTATAGCGTTGGCCCAGCATCGCATCTGCCTCCAGGTGGAATGTCTCGTCCTCGGGCTCGAGTCGTCGTCTCTCCTCTTGCTCTGTCGCACCGGGCAATGCTATCATGCAGTGGCCTGACCCGGAGGAATAGGTTACGAACCTCCCTGCATGAGTGAGACGCCTCCCACAGGCAAGAGAAGTCCCCCTACCTGCAAAGTGAGTGAAAAAGCACGGAAAAACATCAAACACCAATCAATGAAACTATCAATTTTAAACATGCATTTAAAATTCCATAATAATCCACAGAAAGACAGAGACGAACGGTGAAAATTTGAGAGTCTTTACCTCCAGTATAGCGTTGGCCCAGCATCGCATCAGCCTCCAGGTGGAATGTCTCGTCCTCGGGCTCGAGTCGTCGTCTTTCCTCTCGCTCTGTCGCCCCGGGCAATGCTACCATGCAGTGGCCTGACCCGGAGGAATAGGTTACGAACCTCCCTGCATGAGTGAGACGCCTCCCACAGGCAAGAGAAGTCCCCCTACCTGCAAAGTGAGTGAAAAAGCACGGAAAAACATCAAACACCAATCAATGAAACTATCAATTTTAAACATGCTTTTAAAATTCATAATAATCCACAGAAAGTCAGAGACGGATTTTGAAATTATTTGTACTTACTCAGTATCAGTTCTGACTTTATTAGTGTAAGGAGCACGTTTCACTAATTTCAAGTTTTTTTTAAAGGTGACTGTATAGAAATTTAAAAGTGTAACTTTTTAGTAAGTACGAGATATTTTTATTAATGTATTGTTTTTCCTACCTTATTTTTGACATTTGTTCAGTTTACTTTGGCCATTTATCTCTAATAGATAAAGAATTAAAGCTGATAGTGCTTTTTTGAGACACCATGTGTATCGTCTATTTGGCAATCCCTTGAAAACATTTAGACATTCTTTTAGTTTATGCTTTGTGAAAGATAGAAGCAATTTTTAAAAACATTACTTCTAATAATTTTTTTTTCTTCTGAAATCTAAGTGTAGTACAGAAGAATATGTTACCTATTTATCAAGTTCATAAAATGGATATCTTTCTTAATTTTTGAAAATATCGCATTACTTGGAAATCGTTTCTAAAGTTGGTTGATCCATGACTCCCGCGCTTGGGGCCAAGTGGATCAAGTATGGAACCACTGAATTTTGTTTTTGTTAATGACCCAACACAAAACAAAATTCTCAAATAAAACCTATCCAATAAACCAACGATTTCCTCTCCCAAGACTAAATAATATCTATCTTACGTTTTTCCACTGACCAGCCCCAAATTCTACTATTATCTTGTAGAAAAATATTGGCTGATGAAACACTTACCCCACTCACTTTGACTGGATTTCCTTAACTATCCAATGATAAAAAGCAATCCATTCTCCCAACGATTCAAATACTATCTGCCTTTACCCATACACCAGCCCCCAAATTCTACCATTAGCCTATTGAAATATATTCACTTGTGGTCCACTGACCCCATGAAAGAGGCATGTGGGATATCTTGAATGGATTTTTTATTTTTCTGCTAATGCACAAATGTTTCTGTTACGTCATAATGTTTCGTTCGTATGTCTCTTACAACGGGTGCAGTACTATTTTAAAATGAAATTATGTTAAAATGCTGCCCTACTTATCCCCACCTTACCCTACACTCATTAGGATACAGCTTGGATAATGGCAATCCGTTCGCGCAACGAAATACTTGGGATGGTTCATAAAAGCCATCACGGCAGTTTCAAGGTTAATAATATATGGAGAGAACTGTGGTAATGCCAATCCTAACAGGGAAGGTGTATCGATTGTACGCATGCATGAGCAATTAAAGAACGAAAAGTGTAAGGGATGGTAAATATACAAACTGTTTATAAAGGCAGTTAGATAGCTCTATATAAATATATTCCTTATAGAACACATACAACTTATTTTTTAAAAGTAGATCTTGCTTTACGTAAATGCCGAAACGGTAAAAATTGTACCATGTTTCAAACAGGACACTGCAAGATAATAACATGAAAGATTTTACGTGCAGTATTGAATCTTATAAGATACTTCAGCTGAAGTACCCGTTCTTCGCCCGGGAATGAATGGACTTTTTGATATTACGATTTGTGGTGATTACTATTCATTGTAATAAACAGATATAGCAAAATTGATATCGCGTTATATTGTGTTCAATAATCATGCATACCGAATTTCAAGGCAATCGTTTGTACGGTGCAGAAGGCGATGCGACGTAGCGCAATCTAGTGGCGAGTTTTAGCAAAACGGATACGACGAAAATATTCTTCGCATTCAGATATCGATGTATACGAATTTTCATGACGATCGGCTGAATAGTCCTGAAGTTCATGTGTGGACACAACATCGAGTGGCAAGTTATAGGAAAATGGATAGCGCCAAACTCATCCCCGTGTTCAAATATCTATGTATACCTATTTTCATAGCAATCAGTTACCATCTAGTGGTCAGTTAACCATCTAGAGATTAATTAAAGTAATGATTTGCTACAGCGCCGTCAAGTGGCGAGTTGTAGCAAAATAGATAACGCCAAAATATTCTCATTGTTGAAATAGCTATGCATACTGATTTTCATAGCGACCGTTTGAATGGTCAGGAATTTGGCCTGCTGCAGGGTCATCTAGTGCCGAGTTAAAACAATAATGCATTGCAGTGCCATCTAATGGTGAGTAACATCAAAAGGAACACAGTTAGAATACATTTTTTGTGCTCAAATGTGTAAGTATAAAAAATTTTATGCCGATCAGTCGAACGGTATAGAGGTTGATGCGTTGCAGTGCCATTTAACGGCAAGTTACAGCAAAATGGATAGTGAAAAATATTCTCCGTGTTCTAATATCCGCGTGTACCAAATTTCATCGAAATGGGTTGGACGATATTCGCATAGCAAACGGCTAAACGGAATAGAATTCGACGTTCTGCTGCGCCACCTAGTGGCAAGTTAGAGGAAAACGTATAGCATAAAAACCTTCTCCATGATAAAAGACTTAGGTGAATCAAATTTCATGGTAATCGGTGAAACGGTGCTGAGTTTTTCAACCTCCTACACACATACCAACATTCATTTTTATCTATCACCAGTCTTATTATATATACCAGTCTCAAGTAAAATCCAGTTTCAAATCTAAGCCTCGCCAAAGTGCCAGCATACGCCATTTTGTAAGAGTTTTTTCAGGGAATCATTCGAAGCATTGACTTAGCAGCAATCAAAATGGGAAATGGTTCGATTGCCAGACATTTTTTTTGAAAAGTGGAATCCCTTAACACAGCCTCATTTTTTAAATTATCAACTATAACATGTTTTATTCATCGTTACATCGATGTACTAAATGCGAAGATTTCAATTTTCTGAAATTTGACGGATTTCCCCCAAGTTAAATCAATGTACTCAATTGGCGAGAATTCTGAAGCTACATCGCTTGAAATGCCCTAATAACTGCATTATTTCTGCACGGATAGTTAAAATTTAATGCTGTATTCTAAGAAAACCTATACACTTGTTTTCAAAAATGCTATTCCCTTAAGCTCTCAGTAAATTGCGCCAAAACGCCTAAAACTGTGCAAACCGCTAGAACTCACTTTCTAAAAATCGGCCTATCAGCCATTTTATTTTTCGCCAAACTAAAAAAATTTACATATTAGTCTCGGAAATCTTCGATCCTCATTGTTTTGCGTATAAAACATTTCATTCCTGCTCTCATTTCTTATGCGCACACGATATTATAATTAAAAAAATAACCTTACAAATATAAACTAAAAAAATCATTATTATTCTTTTATTTTCACTTTAAGAATTTAAAACATTTTATTCGGCAAAATCGCCACACATGGCAACCAAGATGCTTATTTCACACTTTCACTACAGGGGTTACAATAACATAAAGCTTTCTGCGTGGAGAACATAAAAAATCTCTTAAATTCCGGGAACGGGTGGACTTTCAAAGTTTTAAAGTGGACTATCATTTATTCTATATTATTTTACATATATCTGTGTAAAATTTCAGGCTGACAGGTCCATTTTTGTGGAATTGTATACTACCCAAATCAACAAATTGACAAACAGAATTTCATTTTTATTTATAAGATAACCTACGCTTGTTTTTAAAAATACCCTCTCATTAAATTGCGCCAAGCGCTAGAATCATAGAAAATCTGACACACTTTCAGATTTTAAATACGCACTAAAGTGCTATATATAAAAAGAGTTATAATCCATAGGTCTTCCCTATTTTCGTTCCTTATTTTATTAAGTTGGAAAGTGTATCATTATTCATGAGTGTGATTAAACAAAATTAAAATTGATATTTCTAACATCCTATTTTCTGGATGTAATATATTAGAAATAGATGCAATAAAGCTGCTCAGAAAAATGCACAATTCCAACTGAATGAAAATTTCAACAACTTATACGCAGGTGTATTCATAACCCAAATAGCAGACTATTAAATTACGATAAATAGCGCCAAGCGTTAGAATCCTCCTCAAAATCGCACATCAACCCCTTTTATTTTTCGCCCAATTAAAAAGTTGCACATTTATTTTCGGAAAATTTCCAAATTCTATTTTTCTTTTGAGTATAAATCATTTCATTCCCGCTCTGATTTCACATGCACACGATATTTTAATTTAAAAACAACCTTACAAATAATCTAGTCAAAATAAAAAAAAATCGTTATTCTTTTATTTTTACTTCAAGAGTCTGAATCATTTAATGAACTGCCGAATGTGGCAACCTAGATAAGCTTAATTGTCGCTTAATGCACTGTGGGGTTACAATTACGAAATGGCGGAAAGCAAAAATTAGCCTTTTGCGATACGTTTTTATCGATATTTCCTAAAATAGTTCGAATTTTGAAAAAATCGCTTCGAGGTGTGTCGGGACCTGTCATGGAGAATTTCCGTTCAAAAATTGGTAGGTCTACGATCACCCGTTTGCGAGCTACGCGAGACACAGACAAACAAACAGTTTACACACATTGTTTTATTAATATAGATACCAGTCTCAAATAAAATCCAGTTTCAAATCTAAGCCTCGCCAAAGTGCCAATATACGCCATTTTGCAAGAGTTTTTTCAGGGAATCATTCGAAGCATTGACTTAGCAGCAATCAAAATGGGAAATGGTGCGACCGCCAGGCATTTTTTTGAAAAGTGGAATCCCTTAATACAGCCTCATTTTTTAAATTATCAACTATAACATGTTTTATTCATCGTTACTCCGATGTACTATATGCGAAGATTTCAATTATCTGAAATTTGGCGGAATTCCCCCAACTAAAATCAATGCACTCAATTGGCGAGAATGCTGAAGATAGATCGCTTGAAATCCTTAATAACTGCATTATTTCCGCACGGATCATTAAAATTTAATGCTGTATTCTAATAAAACCTTTGAACTTGTTTTCAAAAATCCGTTTCCTTAAGCTCTCAGTAAATTCCAAGCCGGAAACAGTGCAAACCGCTAGAACTCACTTTCTCGGCATTTGAGCCATTTTATTTTTTCGCCAAACTAAAAAATTTTAACATATTAGCCTCGGAAATCTTCAATTCTTATTGTTTTGCGTATAAAACATTTCATTCCTGCTCCGATTTCCCATGCACACGATATTATAATTTTAAAAAAATAACCTTACGAATATAAACTAACAAAATAAAAAATCATTATTATTCTTTTATTTTTACTTTGAGAATTTAAAACATTTTATTCGGCAAAATCGCCACACATGGCAACCACGATCCTTATTTCACACTTTTTTCACTACAGGGGTTACAATTACGGAAAGCTTTTTGCGTGGAGAACATAAAAAATCTCTTAAATTCCGGGAACGGGTGGACTTTCAAAGTTTTAAAGTGGACTATCATTTATTCTATATTATTTTACATATCTGTGCAAAATTTCAGGCTGATAAGTCCATTTTTGTGGATTTGTATACGAATCAAATCCACAAACAAACAAACAAACAAATAAACAAACAAACAAACAAACAAACAGAATTTCATTTTTATTTATAAGGATTTGCAACTGGAAGTTATCCAGATTAACAAGATCGGAAGCATTAGAAATTACGCGAGTTTTAATTGAAAACTTACCACACCTTTTTTTTTCTGAAACCCATATTTAAGGGTGTTGATCAGCCAGTAGAGTCTCAATTCGCACAAAGAAATAGACTTTACTTTTTTAATCAAGTAATTTCAAGAGAATTTCTAATTCGACGCTTGCAACTTGGAAGCTTAAAGAATAATAGCTGAAACAATAGGTGAGACTGCTTTGTTGCATTTCTCGAATGAGGATCCATTCAACAATGCATGATGGTCTTCGTTCGGAACTGCTCTGTTTGCCGGCATTGTATTGTCTCGGTTATTGTTGCAGCTTACTGTTGAATGTAAATTGAAAAATAGAAAATCTTTTCCCCTTCTTGTTTTTTAGATCCACTAGATTTACATGTTTCTTTTATCGGTATTTTTGTACACTACTTACTTTAACCCTTTAACGAGCAGTGTTCCCGTTCTGGGAACACCAAACTCTGACGTTTTGACTGTTGCCAGTCACGAAGAATAGATTGGATTTCTATAAAAATAGTTGCGGGTGACATAGCTCCACGAGCATCCTTTACTTTTTAGCACGTCATTTCCCGTAAAAAAATTGATTATTTTTAACAGCACTGACATCTGATGAAAAATGGAAGAATGCGAGAACAGCTGGATAGATTGCCGAATGCTGAAGAAAAGGCTGTACCGCACAGCCAGCTGTCGTCTAAAAAGGGTCTCTAGATCTGTGGTACGGGATGAACGTTTCGATCGTCCTCCATCTTGCTGGTCGTTAAGTCGAGCCATGGCAACGGCTGCCCTTTTTTTTAAGCATTGGGAAAGGGTTGCGCATCAAAGGGTTAAATGATATGGCCCTTTTCATAACCCTTTGCGCGGTGGTAGCGCCGTCAAACCCCCTCTATCCAACGCTTTCAAATGCTAGTCGCAAAAAAATAGGGTTATATATAGAATCCCCAAAGTCCAAAACGCGCACCCGTTGCCATCTCTCCAGTTAACTACCAGCAACAGAGCGGTCGATCGAATCGCCCATCTCTTGTCGCAGAGCTTAAGTTCTTTTTTTTTTTGCCACAGCCGGCTGTGCGGCCGCCACACAGTTTGCTGGTATTTAACTCCAGATATGGCAATGGTTGTCCTTTTTCGGTTTTGGGCACTCTGCAAAGTTGTTCTTCTGTATGAATGGGAAAATGACTGCGTATCAAAGGGTTAATGTATATTTATTAAATATTTCATTGCACAATTCATTAGTATAATACATTCAGATTAACAGTCGACTGTAATCGATAACTAAAATAATGTTTTATAAATTTTACAAAAATTCTATGATAAAATTGCATTTTTATCAAATTCTTTTGATATTTGGTTTCTTTAACATCAAAATTACTGTTATTTTGCTAAATCAACATTAACAAGTCATAATCCTTTTGGAAATTGTTACTAATCGTAATCGTAATTCCTATCATTCCTTGTAATCGATTACAAATGACCTTGTAATCGCACTAAGTCTGATTGTAACATCTAACTGTGCATTATCTTTTTTTTTTTTAAATTCCTAGTCGATTAGACAATTTATTTGCAGGGTCACCCAAAAGACTTTCAGTACACTAAAATTTATGGATACCTTTCCATTCACTGAAAGTCTGAGGTCCATCAGTGCATCGGCTATGCCTAAAATCACGCAAGCTATCTTAAGTTTGTCGGTTTTGGTGAAATATCGCCCAATTAAGTGCCAAAAATAAATCTTCCAAACTAAACTCAGCTTGGCGATATCTCGAATATTGGATTCCAAATGGCTAAACCTTATTATTATTATTGTAACATTGCATCTCTTTTATACAAAGTAAGTTGAGATGGAGTAACCGGTAAATATTTATGATTTATTGGAAGTCCTGTGGTGTGCAGTTCAGACTTTTCGAATTTGTAAATAAACTGTCATATATATGTAAAATCCTACTATATAGTTATGCTGAACCCTCATTCACTAACAATTCCGTGGGATCACTCCAAGATAAAACTTTTACACACCATGACTCCAAAAAGATTAACCCTTTGAGGCGCAACCCTTTCCCAATGCTGGAAAAAGGGCAGCCGTTGCCATAGCTCGACTTAACTACCAGCAAGCTGGCGGACGATCGAAACGTTCATCGCGTGCCACAGATCCAGAGACCCTTTTTTGACGACAGCTGGCTGTGCCTGCCCTTTTTTCAACATTGGGCAATCTATCCGGCTGTTCTCGCATTCTTCCATTTTTCAGCAGATGTCAGTGCTGTTAAAAATAATCGTGACCATTTTTTTTACGGGAAATGACGTGCTAAAAAGGTAAAGGATTTTCGTGGAGCTATGTCACCCGCAACTATTTTTATAGAAATCAAATTTATTCTTCGTGACTGGCAACAGTCAAAACGTGAGTTTGGTATTCCCAGAGGGGGAACACTGCGCGTTAAAGGGTTAAAAAGTTAAGCACAAAAAGTGCAGTAACATTTAAACCGTTTGTACGATTCGCTTCAAATTTTTCATAATTATGTATAAAAATATTTTTTTAAAAACCCAATCTTTGCTCCTTCAAAAATCTGAAAATCCACCCGTTCCCTTATTTTGAAGCGATTTTTCGATGCTTTCAGCTCCATTTTATTTCCGAGAGTCAAAAAAAAATTTATCATTTGTGTGACAAAATTACGAGCCGCAGGTGATAATGACGTCATACTGAAGTTACGTTTATCAGGCTTTGAAGGGAAAATTGCCACTCCAATTCGTTTAAAACAGTTTTTCAAGATGGCACAGTCTATTCTTTTTTCCCTTCTGCATGAAGCACTGATATAAGAGGAGCTGTTCCCCCCAAACGTAATCGTTCGAATGCGAGAAGTTTCCGCACGTTTCCAGAAGAGCGTGAAATTCGATTTGGGTCTATAATAAAAGTTGAATAGGAAGATATTTATTTTAAGGGGACGAAGATGAAATATTTTGAGCGCAGCCACATTTTTTTTTCAAATGTTTTTTTTCTAGCACCATTCGTAATTGCCTCTGCAACGGGCTTTTTCTTCTAGTAAATTATAGTAGCCTAGTACTTAAACCATCTGTGTGAGGCTGGCATCTGCCTCTTATGCCGTTCCTCATAAAGTAAATTCATAGATAAAATCTATTCTTCATTGGAATCCATTTTGAAATGGAGTGTGCATGCCTTGCGACCCACGGTGGGATTAAGAGATAGACAATGTCATTTTGAATGACCCAGCATAAGCATTTTTTTCTGAAAAAATAGAGTTATTTAAAATCATCTTTGTGTCGATTTATTCATTTATTTTCTTAGCCGTTTTGTTGGTTGTTTACTGCTTCCTTGACCAGACCCCGATTACGCTAAGGCAGGACTTAGACAGTGGTCTGAGTGAATACTCACCCCCTTTACATTTCCTTTTTAACCCTTTGGGGCGCAACCCTTTCCCAATGCTGAAAAAAGGGCAGACGTTGCCATCGCTCGACTTAACTACCAGCAAGATGGCGGACGATCGAAACGTTCATCGCGTGCCACAGATCGAGAGACCCGTTTTTGATGCAGCTGGCTGTGCGGCACAGCCCTTTTTTCAGCATTGGGCAATCTATCCAGCTGTTCTCGCATTCTTCCATTTTTCAGCAGATGTCAGTGCTGTTAAAAATAATCGTGACAATTTTTTTACGGGAAATGACGTAATAAAAAGTAAAGGATTATCGTGGAGCTATGTCACCCGCAACTATTTTTATAGAAATCAAATCTATTCTTCGTGATTGGCAACAGTCAAAACATCAGAGTTTGGTGTTCCCAGAGAGGGAACACTGCGCGTTAAAGGGTTAACAGTTGTCTCTGACAACTTCTCCTTTTGCTCTCATATAAATCTCTGACATGATTACATGAAGGGTGTAGATGCAAAACATATGTTCAAGATTTAGAAATTTAATACTTAGTTCTTAAAGAAAGCAAAAAGCTAAAACCATGGCATGTCATCTTGTTTACGGCCATGTTCAGCGGCCATGATCAAAAGCCGTGGCGGGTCGGAGGTTGCCCCATATGTAACATAAATTTTCAAACGATACTGCTGCTATCTACCCCGTAAAGTAAAAACTAAAAGCTAGTATAACGCTCTAGGATAACTGAACAAAATAAATACAGGTCACATTTCTTTCATTTAAATGGACAACACGTGTTTACAGGGCCGAACTGGAACGCAGAAATGGCCCGGGTGATTCGACCAGACGCCCTCCAACATTACAATATATTAATTTAGCGGGGAGGAGGGGGGATGCACAAATACAGTTGAACTCATTTATACTGATGATAACGCTCTTATAACGCTAAGTCTGTACGTTCAATCACTCGCCTAAAGTGCAGTAGCTCACTTAAAACGTGACTCGCTTATAGTGTCCTAAATGGTTTGTTCGCTTCTATGACGTTAAAATCGAGTTCAACTGTACGTGGCATTAGCCGAGAAAATTTATCGATCACACATTTTTTATTGAAAAATTTTTAGAAATAATTTGAAGACAACTTAACTGAATCATTCAGTGTCAATTCTCTCTATTTAAAAAAAATCACTTTAATTTTTAACTTCAGAAGGGGAGGCTTCAGCCTTCTTCGTGGATGCGCCTGTGCCTAACATACCTAGATAAATATAAGAATGGAACAAAATAATACTGAGTTTCCAAAACAACATTTTTGTTTTGTTGTTTAGATATTGAAATTATTTGAAAGATTTTTTGTTTAGATTTGAAATAAAAAGGCCCGAAAAATCCCGTTATAAAATATGCCAGTAAACAATCTTCTGAAGAAGATTTAATGCATTATTTGGTTTTTGATTCTTCAGCTGAGTAAATATAAAAGCCAATAGTTCAAATTATTTCTGGGAATGAGTCTTCACCAACCAGCAGAAGATTCTTCCATTGACTGATATTACACTAATCCATTACACTGCGGCGGCAGCACTTTGCGTTATGTCCCTCTCCACCTCCAGGACACGAGTCTCCAAGAGAATCGACTTGAATGCACGAAAGGGTTTTCGCAACCAGGCCAGTTTTTTCCACAGAAGCAGAGTTATGCTAATGTGAACCGTGTTGCTATGTGAACAGCGACACTATATAAGGTCTAGCTAGTTACTAACGTATGTAGCGAGTTACTACGCCTGGGGTATAGTCCCCTTTTTGTATTCGGCACAAGGTGCCAGTTTGTTTTTTATCTGTTTTATGTTTTCGTTTTAATAAAGTGTTATGTTGGGAAAAGTTGTGTTCAATCGTGAATACACACATGCACAATGAGAAGGGCAAAATGTTATCATCTGCCACTTTAACACTAACACGATTGACTGATATAAACCCTAAAAACAAACTAGCAAATAATCTTTTTTGCCAATTCACGATCAACTGTAAATTAGCTATTTTTAGAAATGTATACTTCTTTTTTACTATTAAAATTTAATAATTTCTATTCATATTTTTTAAATTATGTTTTGTTTGCATTATTTTAATGTGTCCTAAAGGAATCAAGAACTGGTTTATTAAACTAAAGCTTAACAATCGTATAGTCCGGGAGCCAGCGACAGATTTTGGTCAGTTATTTCTTCCCGGCCGATAATTCGTGAGATGATTAAGATAGTTGTGTGTTGAAGCCTGGTGATCGTCAGCTGCCGCACCATGGGTGGGTTGGGCGGCGGCCGCCTTCCAGACACGTAAAAAAAAAAAAAAAAAATTTCAGTCATTTCCTTCCGGTTGAAAATTTCTGAAATAATAGTTGGCATAGTACTTGTTTGAAAAAAACCGTCAGCTGGCCAAGCGGCGGTGGATTATACGTCAGCTGCTCATACGAACATGTAAAAAAAAATTTTTTTTCAATGATTTCCTCCCGGTTGAAAATTTGACAGATGTTAGTTTACATTCTACTTTAAATAAAAAAAACAAGTCAACTGGCTGTATGCCGGTGGAAAACCCGTCAGCTGGCACAGTGAAAGTGTGACGCGGAAAGGTAGTGTGGCCGCCGCTAGCCTATTTCAATGCACCAGCTGACGGGTTTTCCCGTGCTGCAAAAGAAGAAGACGATGCTGCAGTTGAAGAAGACAATGCTGCAATTGAAGAAGACAATGCTGCTGTTGATGTGGCGACTCTGTATTTTGGTGGTAAAGCTGTAAAGCTTCTGTAGCACTCGCTGTGGTACAGCTGAAAATCGTTCGGCTGTGCAGGAATTACTATTTCTTTTCCAACTAAATTATTCTGTTCTCGAATAATTAGAATTTCGCTGCAATTCCCCAAATTTTCTTTATTGAAAGACTTCAATTTTGAAGTAGCCTTTTTGCAAAAAACGCAAAACGGATTTACAATTGACATTTTATTAAGTAATTTAAAGCAGTTCGACAGTCTTTTTAAGATCCATCCTTCCGAAACGTTTAGACGATCTGTTTCCACTGACTATTTCAAAATATCTCCAATTCCAAAATATTAATTTTTATATTCCTAAAACGATCAAATTATGCTATTCTGAAAACATGAAAAATTTTCGCATTCGAAAGATTTCACTTTGTATACATAGCCATTCTGATATACAGGCAGACGATTTCTTTGCTTGGCTCGAAGTCCGCTTATAAATCCTCGATTTATTTTTGAGAAGAAAAATTAAACTGTGTAATCTAGAAAAGCAATTTTAAAGGAAGGAATCACAATTTTTCCTTCAAAGCCGGATATAACGTCAATATAACGTCCTTTTCCGCTTGCAGAGCGAAT